>JAAAKG020190237.1:39098-50811 GCA_010014905.2 Druon quercuslanigerum
TTGTCAGCAAAAAGCTTAAATTTTAAGCCAAAGAAATAAATTTCAGAATAAAATTATAATTCTTAAAACAAAAAAAGTCATTAATTTTCTACAAAAAAAAATTAGAAATTTTCCAGGAAATATTCAAAGTTTCAACCGTAAAATGAATTTTCAATATCAAAACATACATTTTTAATCAGTTAACTGAATTTTTAACTAAAAAGTATTATTTTTTCACCAAAAAAGGAATTCTTCAGTCATTATAAAAAAATAATTTTCTTACAAAATTTTGTTTCACGAAATAGTTAAAGTTTCTACTAAAAAACTGATTTTTTAAATAAAAAGTATGGATCTTCAGCTTGAAAAATGAATTTTAAGCTTTGATGAATTTTTAACGTCACACATAAAATTTTTAACCGAATATTTGTTTTTTCAAATAAAAGGATCAATTTTTAACAAATAATAGAACAGTTAAAATTTAAGTTGAAAAATAAGCTTCAAACAAAAAAAAAAAACACCAAAAAAGACAAATTTCCAACTAAAAAAATACAATTTTCTAATTATCAGAAGTATTTTTCACATGTTGAAATAATGGATTATACGTGACATCGATCCAACTGATTACAAAACGAGTGCTACCTTTGCAGGGAGATGTAAATTCAATACGTGGATCACCTTTTTTAAAAATCAAATCAAATCCTTTCTGGGTCAGTCATCTTTTATGGAGGAATCGAGTGCTCCACTTCTTTAGTTTGCACAAGAGATATAAAAATAAGATTAGGTATCCATTTCGTACGTGATAAATGTTTTTAAGTCTAGTGAAATTAACTTGAAAAAATCTTATCTGAATAATTAATTCTTTTCATTTATTCCTATTTAGTTTTACAATGCAGAGCCATGTTAAGTGTTAAATGGGTACTTAAGATTGGAGATAGAAAACGTAGATTTCATCTTGGAGAGGCAATCCTAATCAATCCTGGGGAATATGTACTTAAAAGAATATTTTAACAATATATCACTTCTTCTAATCGTGATTTGAGAGAATAGTCATTTCCGGAATTAAAATTAAAATTGAAAAAAAAATTAATTATATTTTACATCAGTTTAAAATTGGAGAGTAGCTCGAGTCTCAAGATGGATATCTTAACCAGAGTATCTATCAGACGGATGATTTTTAATTTCTGCTCATTTTCTCGAAAAGATTTTTTAAACTTAGCATGGACACGAACCAATTGAGCTGTGGGGTGGTCTCGATGTCGGTAAGGTAGGAATTTGTATTTAGAACTTGCCTTACCCGTCTACATACACAAGCTTTCGTATTTTAATAGCAATTCCAATCATTAGGAAATATTCTATCCGAACATTCATAATGGACCCATAGTGATCATTTTAAAGTTAATCTTCTGTCACTCCGACGTTGATATTTCGACTGACTGTTATTTCTAAAGAATAGGTCTGGAATAGATTCTGCTTGGGGTACAAGGTTAAGATCCATTTATTTAAGTCATTAAGAATATTCCATAAACTTATCACGGATATCAACCACTTGAGCTTTGGAATGGTCTCGATGTCGGTAAGGTAGGGATTTGTATTTTTAACTCGCCTTGCCTTTCTACTTAAGACATCCTGATAATTACATAAAAAAAACTCATGAGTTTCCATTTGTCAAAAGCAATTCTAATCACTGATAAATAGTGTAGGGCTGGGGTACTATTCAAGATAGTATCTTAAGAAATCGAGGAAGGTCTCTCTGAAGAATTTGGAACGTAGAACTAAATAATGCAAAAGAGACCAGAAATTACCAATTCTTTTTCGAATCTTCGAGATTCATTATGGACCCATACTGATCGTTTTGGAGTTAATCTTGAAGCCTGATGTCAATGCTTCTGTCGCTGAGAAGTTGATGTTTCGACTGACTGTTATTTGTCAAGCCTGGGTCTGGAATAGATTCTGCTCGGGACACCAGGCCGAGATCCATTAATTTTTTTAAAGTCCACGGGGGCCATCGAGATCTGGGAACCTGCGGAGCTGATAGCCTCTCGGAAGACGAGCAAGTCATTAGAGAAGAGAAGATCCCTTGCGTGGGTTCAAATTTGAATTGACAATACGCGGTTAGCATGGGAAAACCATCAGTGCGTATCTCAAGACCATCGCTCAACTCCTCGTGCGATGCCCCTCTGGATATGCATATCGGATGCAATGCTCTTGCTCTTGGTCTTGGGCTTGTCTAGTCCGTGAACTCTTTGGAATTCGAATGTATAAATTGCGATAGCGGGAATAAATCTATATGAAAATAAGAAGCGAACTAAGAAAAGATCAACCGAAGAAGAGCAAAACTGAAGAAGCTACAGTACTTCTTTCTCTTACATGCAGAAATAGGATCTGTAATATTTACAAGATGGGTTCAAATATGGACAGCATGACTTTTTTAGTAGATTCTACAAAGAAGTTCAGTTAAATCAAGACCCTTTAGAGAACTGCGACTGCAATAGAACTCTTTATGAGGATTGCTTTTTAGTTTGAAGAAATCCGATAGATGGTGACTTTCAAAAATAAAAAATATTTATCATTTTAATTTCTTTGTTAAAGTTTTCCTTAGTCAATGTCACTAAATCTGTATTATAAGGTAAGAAGAGCGTCAATAAATTGTGAAGTCTTTGAAGTGGTTAGTGGCAGAAAATAAGTTTTGCACAAAAAGTCTATCAGAACTCATACTTTGAATTCCTTTAAAACAATTTATCATTTTGGGTTCCTTTTCATCAATAAAGGTTTCATTTTGTTGTGGCTCAGTTAAGTGGAAAAGCAATTTTCAAATCTAATTAATGACTATAGTTCGTGGGGGGCTTCAATAACTGTTTTTAATTAAAGTTATAATATTCATGAAGGATCATCTTAGTAGCCCTCGCAGTTATGTAGATACTATATTAAATTCCAAATATGACATGCTTTAAATTCTTAAGATTCCAAGTCAAAATCGAACTAACTTGCAACTAAATATTTCAATTTTCAACATCAAAACAGATTTTCTACTATAAGATAAATACATTTTTAACCCATTCAATCAACCCATTAATTTTCTACCCTTAGTTACATTTTCAATTAAAAAATAGTTGAATCCTCAAACATTGTAAATAAAAACATTGTAAACAATTAACAATTCAGATTATTTGACCTTTGAATATTTGATCGTAAGGCGGATTCACAACAACATTCACAACTTTCTATAAACTTGTCAATTATTTGGAACCTTGTTGTTCAAATTTAGATAAAAAAGTATCTTTAGGATTTACGGTGTTACGATATTTCTGACTTTGGACTTCAAAATTTGTGCTGTTTTTACACTACTTGGCTTTATAGAAACAAAAAAATTGGGCATCTGAAGTTAGGTGATTCTATCGGCGTTCTTCAAGGGCTTCAATAATATTTTCTATGTTGCAGAAATATTGCGGAAATATTTAATTAAAACATTGAAAACATCCAAATGAATGGAGTTGATCTAACTCCACTGGAGTGAAATTAACTCCATTTTGACCCTATAGTCATCAAACAACTCCATAATTTTTAACAGTGATAGAAGCTCTCGAAATTATCATAAAATTTTCTTGATCCTTTAATATCTTTCTCATATTTCTCATTGTATATACGTAGCAAATTATGAAAAAACTAATTATAGTCATTTTTTAAATATTTTGAGAATGACGATTTTTAAAAACAAAATCTTGGCTACGCGAAAGCTCCGAATATTGATCGATCTATTTCAAAATTTAACAAAGTATTCACCAAATGTATTTAACCCAATTAACGGTATCCTTCTGTAAAGATCTGAAAAACAGGAGATGATGAGGGCGAAGATATGGAAGACGAGTTTTTTAATGAAGAAAATCAAAATGAAGACAAATTCCAAGATGCTGAAGATGAAGAAGGCGATAATGAAGAAGACTTTTGAAATTATAATAATTATTATGTTGTCATTGATTTTGTATTGATGACTTCAAGAAAAGGAATGGCTGGACAAACATAGGATCAGAATAGACTTGATTAGACTCTAGCAAAGATTCCATTCTGACCCTATAGTTGTCCAATTAGCCTCATGTCTGAACAGCATATCTTTTAGTTATATGTTATTCATTATAAAATATTATTAAAATTCTACAGAATCTTTTAAGGATATCGAAGACAATGTTTTTCTGAGATTTACACGACCTGTTCGAAACAATGCTTCGACAAAATTGCATAGAAACATTATCAAAAATTTAGGAATAATATATTGACAACATTTCGCGGACTTCTTTTAAAAGGTTGCTGGAATATTTTCGAAAAATATTTACCGGATCGAATAATTACATGTTTCTAGACCGTTGCTGTCACTCAGAGGAATTCCCTCTTGTGTCAGAAGGAAGCTTCTCGACACAAATTGAATTTCCTTTTAAATTTAATATTAAAAGAAATTTAATTTGTCTCAAAAAAATTTTTTTTTGCAGCAACATTATTATTTTGTGTTCAAAACAAAACAGGCAAGAGGAAGATTATTTTGTTTCAAGAAAACTTTTTTTTTAAGTGGCAATATTCATTTGGAATGATACTAGTCTTTCAATTAAATACTCTATCAAAATTTCTCTAACATAACGTATTATGCGGGCATTAATAATTTAGATTTAGATAATCTGTAAAATGCCTATGATACCCCTCCGGATATGCATATCGAATACAACGGTCTAGCATAGTCTGTGAACACTTTAGAATTCGAATGCATAAATTGCGATAGCAGGAATAAATCAATATAAAAAACAAGAATTGAAACAAGAAAAGACGAGCAAAGCTGAAGAGGAGAAGGAAGAAAAAGTAGAGGACCGCAGGATCCGTTTTGCGGGATGAATTATGTAAGAATGCAGCCGATATGGCATAAAACTTACTTAGGCGATTTTCACACGGTTCTCACGAACTCTTCCGGAACGCGGAATCTGATCGTTTGCAAATATCAGTAGAAGTTGGGTAGTGTCGGAACTCGGAAGAGGCAATACGGATCGCTGCACTGGACATAGGTGGGAGGTTTATTTTATACGAGCGTGCGAGAAGAATTGCAACAATGTAGTAATTGAGAATCCAGAACCTATTATAAGTCGTAGATTTTTCTACAGAACTTATACAAGAGCTTTAAAACAAATTGAAATCTTGATTTTAAAGATTTAGGCAGCCATATGTCTAATCGTGTTTTCTTTTATCATCCGAATCTTCTAGAACCATATGCTTGATCACTATCATTTCTTGTAGCATAATAGGGGTCATGCACATAATACGTCACAATGATTTTATCTTGTTTATATCGTTGTATCCTTCTTGTCTTCAAGGTAATTTTATTCTCGTCTTTATTGAAACAAAGGAAAAACGTGTGATGTATTATGTGCATGACCCCATAAAGGTTTGTACTGCCTAAAAGCAAAGCAGGGTCAGGATGATTACAGTAGAAGAAAAACATTACCCGGCATATCCCGGTTGGTAAAAATTTTTCAGGATGTTTGAAATTAAAAATTTCTTTTTAGGTCGAAATGAAATCTATTTTTTTATGGCCCATTTTATGTACGAGGAGCAGAGCACAAGAAAAATATAAAAAATTCGGTTTTGAACTACTCTTTGTTTATTCTTTCTCCGTCTTTTTTATACAAATAGTCAAATTTTCCATTCTTTAGTGAAAATAATTTATGTAAGACTTTATTATGAGAACAAAGAATTAATTTATTAAAGTGAACAGTCCATCATAAACTATGGTATATCTTAAGAGATCCTATTTCAAATTAATAACTTTATTATCCTCTTTCTTTACGAATATCATCCTTATGAATGGTCTATTTTTTACTTATCTCATAATAAATAAACTTCTATGAACATTATTTTCGATGTTTATTTTAAATTGTAAAACATAAAATAAATGAAAATCATTACTTACGATCGAAATAAGCGAAGCCCATTCCTGTATTTTAATCTGAGATCTCAATATCAAGGTACTCACCTGAAACATTAAAAAAAGTATAAAAGTTATTTTTTCATCATGCATATAGACACAATTAGCAAAATACTTGGCACATCATTCTACTTTGACTGTATTAATTTGTAAATAAGTTTTCGTTACTTTACATTGTTACAATTACAGGTCTTAAAGGCTAAAATTTTAAGTCTAATTTACAAATAAAAGATTAAACTTCTACGAAATCGTTGAACTTTTAAACCAAAAATTAATTGTTAACCAAACAGTTGAATTCAAAACAAAATAGTTCAAATTTTTAGAGAAAGGAAAATTTTTGATGAAAATAGTTGAACTTTAAACCAAATATTTATGTTTTCCACCTAAAAAGTTGAATTTTTAATCACATTTTTAATGTTTAATAAAAAAGATAAAAATTTAATTTAAAAAAGTGGCATTTTAAATTGAACAGATCAATTTTAAAAGCCAAAAAAACGAATTTTTAAACAAGAAGACTAATTTAATTAAAAAAATTTTAAAAATAGTTAAATTTTCAAGCAAAATTAAAATTGTCTAAATATTAGGAAAAAAGACCAATTTTCTCTAAAATTGTTGAATTGAAAAGAAATTATTTTTTCACCAAGCAGTTGGATTTTCATTAAAAACATAAGAAATTTGAAACTAAGAAGATTAGTGCTCTACAAAAAAAGAAAAATTTTGAAAAAATAATGCAATTTTATAAATTTTACCTGAGGATTTAAATTTTTAATTAGGAAAGATTAATTTTTAATTTGAAATTAAATATTAATTTTCAGTTAATTAAATTAATTTACAATATAAAACAAAAAATTAATTCTCAAACTAAGAGATGAATTTTGAATTAAAATGATAAATCTTTAAAAACAGAATAATTTTTAATAAAGCAGTTTGTCTTTAAGCCAATTAATTACTTTTTTAGCCTGAAACTACACTTTTTAAAAATCAATGCAGTAAAATTTGACAAAAAAAAATGAATTCACAAAAAAATAGTTTAATCTTCAATCAAAACAGATTAATTTACAAGCAGTTGCATTTGTAAACAAACAATTCTTGGGTTAAATTCTAGTGTTTTTTAATCAAAATTAAAATATTAATTATTTAAAATATCAACTTGACTTAAATATTTCACTAAAAATTGATCAATTCCATTTCTTGTCGTAAATTGATCGTTTTCAGTTAAAAATTCACAAATTATTATTTCAAATTATGTATTTTGTTGAAAATTCGTCTTTATTTATAAAAAATAAATCGTTTCTGGAAAAAACACATGTTTTTCTTTAATTTAAACTGTTTCCGGTACATAAAATTAAAATATTTTGGTGGAAATATAAACTATGTTTGATCTAAAAGAAAAATATTTTTTAGTTGAAACATTTACTATCACATTTTGTGTTAAGAACCTACTTTTATTTCTGAAAATTGAATTATTTTGCTCTAAATTCTTTTTTTTTTGTAGAAAATTAATCTTTATTGAGAATTTTTTTTAAATTCAACTAGGATAGTTTGAAAGATGGAACTGCTTTGATAAGCATTAATTCTTTTGATTAATGATTTATTAATCAAGTTGGAAATTTATCTGCTTGGTTGGAAATTTATACTAAAATAATATAATGAAGAAACTTGGTTGAAATGGAATTATTTTGTTAAAAATTCAAATTTTTTTTTGTTAAAATTAAATTTTTCACACAAAAATTCAACTTTTTGGTAGAAAATACCTGTATTTTCTTGAATATCATCATTCTGGTTAAAAGTTGATCTAATTGGTTGGAAGTTAAACTAATTAGTTAAAAAGTATGTTTTTTATTAACATTTCGCCATTTTTTAAGTTCTTAATTATATCCTTAACTTTAGGGGATAAAATTTTTCAATTTGATTTTCTGGCTATATCTCATGCTAACTAACTCTGTACTTCGACTTCCTTGAATACTGACCAACGCCAATTTATAAAAGAGTTTCTTGCTTTAAAATCTTGGTTTATAATTCAACTTTTTGTGGTTAAAGTTTCAATTACCTGGTTTTCAGTTGAATTACTTTGTTAAAAATGCTTTTTTTTGTTTTAAGATTAAATATTTCTGTTTTGTTAAAAATTCAACTATTTCGTTGAAAAATATTTTTTTTTAGAAGAAAACTCAACATATTGGTTTCTCAAAAATATAATAACAAAACAATATCCGAAAGTATCCGGCTATTTGTATCGAAATTTGGGTAGAGAAAAACCCTTTTCCAGGTCCCTATATCCGTACCCGAAGAATCCAACCATTCTTATCAAAATTTCCTAACACGCAGTCACGGCTAATCGAAAATGATGTATTTCATCAGTGGGCAAAATTGACTGATTTCAAAAGTTCTTCTGACTGATTCAACTTCAGAGCCTAGTTGACTTTTGGACATAAAATCTCATTTTTACCCTCCTTTAATATCCAGATACACAAAATGATAAAAAACCGTCTAGCGAAATGTGCGAAACTAGATAGAACCAACCTGAATCTCTGGTCCAATCATTGCGCGAGAGAATAATCTCAAAATTGGACCGTTAAGAGGCGCAGGAATGGAATGGGATTTAGCAGAGGAGAAGGGATTCTGATCTTCTTCATGGGAATCGCTTTTCCAAGGAAGCCCCATCATCTCATGCTTCAAAGAGCGAAACGCGTGGTTCGGTATTCCGGCTTACATATATATATATATTTTTTTTTTTGTATGTATATATATTGCGTTTTACTCACTACTGGCTCGGGATTCCCACACCTTGGCGAAGCTGCCCTTAATTCTAGACATTGTCCCTGAACTAGAGACACACGCACATAAACCTTTTTAGCTCGTACGTCTCACTGAACCCGAGAGTGTGTCACTTGGACGAAGAGAGGAAGGCACAATGATTGTCTGCTTCTCTCGCGAAGATCTGCCCTAAGGTCGCGGTCGCCTTCAATAGAAAGAAGAAGAAAAAAAAAGAGAAAAAGAAAAAAAGAAGCCCCTCTCCGAACAAGATCAACCCCCGAGAGACAATAATAGAAACAGTACTAGCTACCCCCTTGCAGGACCCAAATACCTAAAATACATGATACACCAGAACCCCCTTTTTCGGCGATACAATTAAAGTTCGTTGTGGTTCTCTCTTTTTCTCTTTTCTTTTTTCTCCCATCCGTATCTTTTTGTTTCTGTCTCTCTTTTCGATTTACGTACATTATGGTGATCGATTTATGCAAGGGTTGATATCTGGGGCAGGTTCGATTAACCCTTTGAGGGTTAGGCACCTACCTGTCGAAGGTGAGACTTTGATTTGTTGGGTGCCCGCCGATTATTGTCGAGCTTGCACGAATCGGTTGGAATCGTTTATTTTTCTTCGTTAAACGGGCCCTTCTTTAACTATTCCGATCGTAGGGTTCGATGCTCTTTGATTTGAGCAATTGAGTCGTTACTGTTAGGAGCTGGATAGGCACTGCCCCTAGCCTTGCCTGCCTCCCTGCTTGCCTGGGCGTTTCAACGGATTTCGCCTTCAATAACCCGAGCGAACCGCATTTAAGCAACCAAAGCCAGACACTTTGACCATTAAAACACCTTTAGCTGGAATTATCTTGTCAGTGACTAGAGCAGGCTTTAGGCCCACATTAAGCTACCAGGATCCGAGGCAGCTAGGAAAAAATTTGGGTTGATATCTTTGAACCATGAAATAGGAAAACAATTCAAATATAAAGATACACCCAGAAAAAAGCTTTGTTGAATCAAAGAATAATCCAATAATGAATGATAAATAAATTGACTTCTTTATGAAGCAAATAATTCCATTTAATTTTAAAACGATAATAACTCAAATCAGATACAAGCAAAAAGCTAAAAAATTTCGTTTTTCTTCGCATGGAAATATTTTTGAATAATCGGATTCGACAACTCGAGTCTCAAGAAACTTGCAATGTCTAACTGTTCACCTGAGGAGAAAAGTTTATTTTAATATTTTTTGTGTGTAAATGAATTTTATTTTTTCCTAATTTGCAATTCTTCACGAAAATTTAAGATAAAAAAATAAATTGTGACGAAAGATGCGCTAATGTAAAATAATCAAACTGATTTGTTCGGCGCAATCTCGTGGCACATTAGTAATGTGGATTCAAAAAGTCTTTCTTTTATCAAAGAAATAATTCGCTTATTTGAAATTACTGACTCTAAAGAAATTATTTCTTTGATTGTTCCTAGTAACTGTTTTGAATCAAAATAATTTTGTTTTGAATAAAGAAAATTATTTAAACAAATAATTTCTTTAAATGGAAGAAAGTACGTGACGTAATTCATTAAAATAAAATAAATTTTTTTTTAACGTAAAAATATTTGCATGTTGAATCAAAAGAACCCAGTCAAAAAAGTTTTTTTTTTAATTTAAAAAGAATTTTTTTCTGGGTGTACTATCTCCAAGTTTATTAAGTGTACCATTGCCTTTACCAATTACCTTAATTCAAGATATTCAATGAAAAGAAAATTTTTTTAATGAGAAAAAAAATAAAGGGTTGTACGAAACGATTTCAACCTCTTATAAATAATATATTGATAGTCGATTAAGGATGTACACTGCGTACAATCAATATTAAAAGTAGCCAATCTTTAAAATGATTTATAAATTTTTTTAAATTTTTTTTAAGAGTAGTTATTTAGACTTTTAGATTTTGCTTTCTCTTTAGAAAAAGATCACAATTTTTATTTATTCCTAATGATCAAGGCCTCATTTTATTCTTTAAAGGATTCTCTACAATTCTGTTTGGATGGTGTTAATAAAAATTTAAACTTTGATTGTTCATACCAATAATAACTGTATGATTCCTTAATTAATTGTTTAAAAATAAAATCAACAAAAAAATAAAAATTAAGAGAATCCTTGGAGGAATAAAATGAGGCCTTGATATTTAGGATTAAATAAAAATTAATGAAAACTCCTGTAAAAAAAAAGAATCCAACAAACAAGTTTGGACTACAACGAACAAAAAAAAGCTCTAATTGTAAACTGAAAAAAAATCCTTGTTAAAAACAAAAATTTCAGACCAAAATAAAAAAGAGGAAAGAAAAATGAGAAAAATGACAACATTCTTGAAGTGAGGGAGTGAGCACCGTGGTGGTGCTGTTCCTGTCGGCTTGAATTTTAATATTTTTTATTTATTTATTATATTTTTTTGCCATAGTAAGCGTATTGTAAGAGTGCCAAGACGTTGGTAAAATAATTTTAGTTTTTATTTTCAATGTTCTTTTTTTGTGATTTGATAATTTTAAAAATAAAAAGACGAAAGAAGGAAAAAGAGAAGGAAGGGGATATGGTTGGTTGCCCTCTCATTTTTCTTTCCTATTTTTTATTTTCGTCTGAAATTTTTGTTTTTAAAAAGGATTTTTTCAGATTAAAATTGCAGCATCTTTTTGTTTGTTCGATGTGGTCCAAATTTAGTCGTTAGTTTCTTGTTTTTTTTGACCTTACTTTTCATCAATTTGAGTATTGGATGTTTAATAAATATAAAATAATTTAAATAAACAATTATTAAATTATTAAATTAAAATAAATTAAATCATTAAATTTTAAATAATTTAAATAAAAATTGTAACTTTTCCCTAAGGAGAAATAAAAAACTAAACCTTCAAATAACTACTGTTACATAAACAATGTTATCCTAATTTTTTTATCAAGTGTGCTTAGAAGCCTCTATCAATATTTATAGAAATTAATAATAGGTCTTTTTTGTCTATTTTATAAATCATTTTAAAGAT
>JAAAKG020190238.1:0-24751 GCA_010014905.2 Druon quercuslanigerum
GTAAACTCTTCAAATATTTACAGACGTTATTTTACATAACCATACATGTAATATCTCGGATATTTCAGTTGAACATTTTGAGTGTTAGTAAGCATCATCTCATTTTTTAATATCTACAGATATTAACTTTGAAAATCTAGATTGCTGTCCTATAGTGAAATATAAAATATTTTAATCCTGAACATCTAGATGTTACGTTTGAACATCCATTTTTCTCCGTGTAGTGTACATCCTCAAGCTAGAGTGCAATCCAAAAAAGTTTAATTTCTGGAGTTACACTTGAGAAAAAATCCCAGAAATAGCGTAAAATGAAAATAAGAATATAATTACATAATACATAGGTCACGGAGAAATTTGGAAATGTGAAGATTGGGTCAAATAATAATTCACACCAAAATGACAATCATGACAAATGGCCATTTGGAAAAATAAAAGATTATGCCCTATGGTTATTCGAAATAATAAAACTTTGAGCAACTTGTTATTCACTTGAATGGATTTCGGTAAAATAAATATTAGGCGAAATAAAAAGGAAATATAGCCACGCATCCTGCTAATGGTATACACGTATATCGACAAAAAATATCCGCGAAATGTTCCAACTATTTTTGTCGACACTATTGGACCACTCCGATAAAGAAGCAGCGCGAAAAAATACTCTCGATAAACACAGAAAGAAAATATTTGCACGCGAAAGATCCACCATCTAAGCAAAGTGAGAGATGACATCTCAAGCTGGATATTGTTGTATCTTTAAAAAAAACTTTTTGACGATCGAGCTGAGAGGCACGGAAGTCAGTCTTTTTATAGAACATCCGGTATTAAATAAGGGAAGATGCGATAGAATAGTAGATGAAGTAGGACAAACCGAGGCATCGTGAAAGGAAACGGCGAATGAGAGAAATCGATAAAAATGCGCTGCCGCGCAGGAAATACAATGGCCCACTGTTACTTCTCTTGCACTCGACAATGAGACTCCTGGATTCAGTTAACAACCTTCGCATCCGCGAACAATGGCGGTACTAGATAAGAAAAAGACTGGGCTATTGTCCGCCCCCCCCCCTTTTTCTTCGCTTGCATCTCATATCAGAAAGAAGAATGGAACTTGACCGATTATTACATTGTTCGGGTGACTTAAACAATTCCTCTCTGTGACTTATAAAATGGGATTTGTAACATATTTTGTGAATTTTTTACGCTCAAAAATAATGCTCTATGTTTCGTGTTAAATAAAAAATTAAAAAGTCCTCCTTCTAGATAAGTTTAAAATTTACCCTGAAAAATTATCTTCGATAAAGGAATGATTACATCTTATTTGCTGAAAAGAAAGAAAAGAGAAAATAAACACTGCACTGGTTATTTCTAAAAAAAGAAATCGGCAGATTCAAGCTTGAATTATGGTTACGAGTGTAGAAAAAATTATTTCCAAAAGACTGCTTTCTCGGAAGTTGGGAGCTCAAAGGATTAAATCGTTTGAAGAGAAGCAATCAACGAATGAGCGATATCCCCTCCGCGAGTAAGCAAACGTAAAAACGGGTAACTTTGGAGCTGTACCCCGGAGAAATAGGTATACTTCCTGACTCGTCATAATCATAGTAATTATAATTGAAAGTCAGTGCTTGCAATTTAGCCGAAGGCAGGGTTATTATTTTCCTTCGTCTTGACGGCACGTTAACGATCGTTGAAACAATGACGAACACTGTTAATGAGAAAAGTAATTATGCCCGACTTTTCTCCTAGAAAATCGGACCCGTCGAAGCCGAAGAGGATGGAGGAGTCGCGAGTGGGGTTAGGAGGGAAGCTCGTAATATAAGTATAACCAAGTGGTCCGTAGCTCGGCATGCTTCTGGAACCCTGCAACGACTCACCCTTGAACTCTGCACCGCGAGAAATCTTCGATGCGTAAGAAGTTCGTCTAACGATGTAATTTCTCCTCAGTAGAAGCAATTATAAATTGACTCGGGTTTATTTACTTGTTACGGTCTGACACCTTAATTCCCGTTTACAGAAACACTGAAGGAAACAAAATTCAAAAAATTTTTAAAATCGGGTTATAAAAGAAGGAGCAAGAAAATGCTAGCTAAATCAAGCGTTGCAGAACAAAAGTGGTCGCTGAACGTGTTCGTGATAATTTAATGAAATGATAGTACGTGACTCAACACCCTTGAAGCGATCAGTGCTTTGCGTGATCGCCATACAGAGACGATCTTTTTCCCCCTGATCTCCTCCTAAACACGAGAATCTTCTGCTTTACGACTTTTTGCTCTTGCAACTGGATACTGTAGAAATTACTCAGATTTGATCTCAAATGAAACGACACATATCGTTCGAATTGCAGGATAATTGCTTGGCCTTGATGCAGTTCTTGATTCTCAAGAAGCAAAAGGTAGACAAAGCAGTTCCAAACTCAGTAGCTCGTCCCAAGTTTCCAGAAAAAATATTAAATTATGATATCGAGTTTATGAAATAGCGTCAGTAAAAGTCTCTCCGGAAATTTTTCAACTACATCAAAATATGAGAAAAAAGAAATAAGAATAAAGAGGACCTGGGGGAAAAATTAGAAAGAGAATTAACCTACGATGGAAAGAAACAGAGTAACAGTACTAAAAAGTACTGCAATACTTAAAATTGTTTGAAAGCCTCAAAGTTGTTGAAAATTTCACAAGAGAAAATAAAGGATGCAGTTTGAATCACTGTAAAGCAGAGCAAGTAAGTAGATTGAGGGGGTAGAATTTGAGCATCAGTCGGTTGGTTTAACGAGGTTAGCTACAATTACATGCATTAGTACGACACGAGGGCAGGGAACCTCGTCGACATCGGCCTCAGGATAGAGATACCTACCGTGGATTCACGACGCGTGGCAAAGGATGGATGAAGCGAACAGTGGGAAGCGAAAGATGGGGTTTGCGAGGAAACGAGAGAGAACGAGAGAGGAATAAAGATTGACGGTGGAAGCGCAATATTGAGAGGGAGAAGGGCACAGAGAGAAGATGCGTTAACGCGTCAACTGTTAACTGTACTCTTCACAGTTGCAGTCGCGAAAAGTGGTATGTGCACCGTTAATGCCGGGCGAATTCATGCATGGCTACCTCGCGATCAAACGACACACACCAACCTCGAATCCCGCCGCCGTGATAATTCTTTGATCGCTCGAAAACATACACCGACGATACCCTCCAGAACCCGATGCTCACTGGGCTTCGTGATGCTTCTCTTGAAAAAACCCTACGCATACCCTGTTAGTATGTGTTCATTTAGCCTGTTAGCGGCAGCGGTCTTGCACAAACGACCCGGTGTCGGTGCAGTCGACCTGAAAAATCTCTACGATTCGAGGGAAGATTTTCCAAAATTCGCTTTGGTATCAACTTAGCGAAGATGACACAGTTGGATAAATGAGAACTACAGTCGGAATTAACAATGAAAAGGGTTAAAAGAACGGATGATGGATCAGATTCCTGGTCAAGGGACATTCTGCTGAGTTGAACGCAATGTCATCCAACAGAGCGTTGATTTTGATGAGATATAGGAAATTCCATAACAGATTACAACATATCACATGAACAAAATTGTACTTTGATGTGGTCATAATGTAGTGATCTCAGAAAATGTTAAGCTGAATGTAAAATTCATGATATTTGATTACATGTTTCTAAATTCAAACGCTTCTTGCTTATTACTACTTGTACTAATGGTCGGAAGCAACATACATATGCCTCAATAGGATTGCTTTGAGGCGAACCTTTGAAAGATTAATTTTCCTACGTGGGTGGCGAATTGGAGCCACGGATGGTTCGACAACATTATCCAAATAGCAGCGTACAATACAGAGCGACAGAAGGGAAGTAGAGAGGAAGTAGCTTTTTATTGATATAGCTGGACAGTGATTATACTTGGTGATCATATCCCTCGTATATTGACAAACAGCGAGCACAGAGGAATCATCTGCGTTCCCATTCCCTGTGTATTCCCAATGGTCGGATGTTCTCTCTTCTGTATATCCACCCCATGTCGACTAGCATGCCGCTAGCAGCAGCTCGTTCTGCGTCCGTTCTCTTGCACCAGTGCACACATAGCCCGCCCACTCACCAACCCACAATACACCGTTAATTCCCATAAAGCACTGGCCGATACGCAAATGGACAAACGGACGAGCCGCACACAAACAACAGCCATGTCCAACCCCCTTTATGTGTCCGCGGAACGTCCCACCTTTATGCCAGCCCGATGTATAGGCTCAGCGTATAATAACAACGTCGCCCTCGGTCAACCCAAAATGTGTACTCGCAGTCGCTGATCCGTGTACGCCGATTTCACTACACCTGCGACTAAATTGAACCCACGCTGCTACCAAGTATTCATATTTCTCTTTTTTTAATTTAAATTCTGAAACGATACATCGATATTATTTTTTCACTGATTTATTTAAAAAACGTTTTCTAAACCTTATAACATTATTGAGGGGAGTTCATTTCCGGCATAACAATTGGTAGAAAGAAAAGGCAGGATCATTTCTTCAGGGTCATATCCGTGCAGAAATCGTCAGATGTTTCCCCGATTACCGATCAGACCCGGGTAGGGCTAATTTGCGTTACCCGGAGTCGTGCCAGATTGAATTGGCCAGGTTTCCTATTGCAACGCCACCTAGTAGGTGTTCAAGGAAATCGCAACTAGCGGTGTAGTTACTTAGTTATTTTCGACAGGCACATTACGTATATTTTGGTTGAATTCAATTATTATATAAAAACTCCAAAAGTGAAAAGGAGTACACACCTGGGTAATATTAAAAATTCTAAAAAGGTGATGAATTATTTTCTTAAACTAGTAGATTGTTTCTGGCGTATTTTTAGTACTGACGCGCCCAGTGCTGAATGGCGCAAATATCCACTAATCTCCTCCTAATTGATTTGAGATTCTAAAACTTATTGTCTTTCTACTCTAATTAAGAAATGCGTTTACTTATTTTTACAATATTTTTTCTGTTAAACTTAACACAAAATTCATAAGTACCTTAAATTAATAAAAAAGAATAATAGTCTAATTCGGATGGATAATCACAGGCCTGAAAATGTCTTAAGACGGTACTGAATCTGGGGTTTTCCTATCCAAAATTTTTGACCTGAACCCTCGAACTCAGTTGACAGTTCTTGAACTGACACCAAGTGTAATAGATCGTTGAATGGCCGCTGGGTTCCAGTGTAAAATAATATGTAAAATATAAGGGCTACTATTATTGATTTTTGATATGCAAATCGGATTTAAAGTAAAAAGTAATCACAGAACTTGTTCTAAAGTCTAAATTATAATTTAAAAAAAAATGACCTGTTCGAAAATCAAAATTTTAATCCTTTAAGAAATTCCTGCTCCAAAGTTAAACTCATTACTATTTAAGGATATTTTGGTTCAAATTTAACTATTTTATTAAAAATTATCTTTTTTCAATGAAATAAGTCTCTTTGGTACAAAATTAGTTTTTTTTAATATATTTTTTTTGTTCGAACATCAATCTTTTTCAGTTTCAAATTCAACTATTTGTTTGCAAACTTCTGTATTTTGTTTAAATCTCGCGTTTTTTTGTTGTAAAAATTAATTATTTTATCTGAAAATGTAGCTATTCCATTTTTGGTTGAAAATCAAATTCCCATCATTTATTTTCAGCTTTGCTTGAACAAAGTTTACGATCATGTAGGAGGAAATGCTTTCCTACATTACAAAATTTTCGCTCACACCCAAGGCAGGGATGAGTACGCACAGTAAAGTTAAGTGTGGACGTAATTACAAGGCGTTCAGGCTATTAATTTATATGCATTAATTATTTAAATTAAAAATACCCCATAATTTAGAACATGGCTTTGAACCGGAATTTGATCGGGGCCAGATCTGAGACTGACCGGGCTATCAGGTTCGTCCCCGATTGTGCCGTGCGTTTCATGACGGATCTGGCCACGATCTGGGCCCGATTTGGCCCGATCCGTCCCCGAACGGATCACGGAAAAATTTCTGCACGGGAATAGCAGTATCACACATTTCGTTCGTAACATTTAAATCATATAGTTAGCCTACAGTCTAGATTTCTAACCGTGCATAGTGCATATATTTTGTTTATGTATGAAAAAATGATATACTGTTAAAAATAGTAATAAATGTAAAATACCTATGTATATTAAAATTAGTATCTAAAGTATATGAAATCGTCGTTAAGAAGCGTGTATATTAAGTTTCATTTACACTCACTATAATCACTCAAATAATTTCATTTTACAAACAATCAAAATAAGTTCAGCAGTATTTTTCGATTCTTATAATAATTAAACAAATAAACAACAGATCTAAGCTAAAATCAACTGCACTCACATTAAATTTCTACCATTTAGGGCAAATTTTGGAAAAAGTTTCACCCATATGTTTCACTTTAATCATAAAAAGCATTTCAATCGACGAATTCTAGATGATTACTTTAATTACGAATATTGAACAAGATTAAAAAAAATGAAAACACGTTGAAGTTTCAAGCACGCTTCTATTCTGACCTGTACATTAAATTTCATCATTGTTTATGCAAATGACTTCATATACACGTGTATTAAATTTAATAAAGATTCTTCTAACAGTGTATTCTAATTGAAGTTTAATTTTTCACATGTGTAAATAAGGACCACGGGAACGTGTGGAAAAAACCTTTCGCTGAAAATATCTTCTATGACTTTTGATAAGCATCACCTGAAGCAACTAACTACTATCTGTCCAAAAAATATCGGCACCTCGATTTTTGTACAGATTTTCATGAGAATCTCAGCAGAAAAAAATTATAAAAATATGCGACAATATGTGTGTTGCAGTTGAAGGTTTTGGCAATACTGATACAGAGTTTCAAATTTTCCAGGTGGTTAGCGTTTTGATTGTATGCATTATATTAAATAATGATAATCTTTACGATAATCGAGGCAACTGTATTCCTTTTTTTTGCATCAGGGCTTAGGGACCGTGTAAACAGCCTGAGTATACGAGAGAAGGTCGTATTGCACGCGTAGCAATAGCGCCAGCAAAGTCTCCTACTGAGAATGTGGTTGCCTCGATTATCGTAAAGTCTTTTGTATTTTTCCAAGAAGAAAATAATTTTTTAGACATTCATGTGCAACTTTTTGCTCATTGAAAATACATACAACACTGTTAGAAGCCAAAAATGTGTAATTTGCTTCGATAATAAACTCTGCATCGTTCCTTAGTTTCGAAGATGACACTTACATTTTTATTAACAACTTATTAACAAATAATTATATTTAGCTCTAAATAACTATTGCGCACAGAAAGGATCATAGAAACCCTAATTTTTTCAGAATTTTCATAATTTATTTTCAGTGACTTAGAGCCATTCACAGTTGAGTATTCGGAAATGATCATATACGATTATGGTACTTTTTCCTCTCATTCGCCAGAAAATAAACGTTAATCACCTGAAAATTTTGAAACTCTGTATCAGTATTGCCAAAACCTTCACCTGCAACACACTTATTGTGTAATATTTTTAGAATTTTTTTTTGCTTTGATTTACATGAAATCGGTACAAAAATCGAAGTGCCTATATTTTTTGGACAGTTAGTAAGCATAGTACTAGAAGTATATATTTATATGATTACCCTTCATCTGCATAAGACCTGTTGTTTCTTTCTCTGATAATTTCAGAGTGTATCTTGAATCTTGATAAAAGAAAGGAGGGTAGCCGTGATGGTTGGGCGTGACAATAGGGCACAGGTGCAAATGCAGGTATGGGTTTGTCCTCCAGCCGGAGGCGTCGAGCAGGTAAGGGAGAATGCTGTGTTCACCGCCCACGCAATCGACCGGCCAGAACGAGACAACTAAGTCGGAGAGAGACAGTAGAGAGGCGGAAGGAGTTACGAGAGACAGAAAGAGAAGGCGGATGTAGAGCGTCTTCAGTGTGTACGGCACAGTAAGAACGCGATTCCGCATCTGTGTCATTGCAGCATGGCACAGCTTCGCATAACAGGTGGAAAAAGCAACACAGACTGAGAGGTAGAGAAAGATAGAGAGGGGCAGATAGGTCGTGAAGGGAAGGAAAGAGGCCCCCACCCAAGGAGCTCAGCTAAGTCGAGTTCGAACATTACTATACGCCCTCTGCGACCCGAGAGGAGGAGGAAGACAAGACCGCCCTCCTCCTACGCTCCTTCTCTCATTCTCACACCTTATTTCTATCCTTCTCTTTTATCTCTTTGTACTTTCTTTCCCACCGTCTTAATGTTCAAAAAGCACCACTTCCATTGGCAATTTAATTACAAGTTTCTTTAGGAAACTAGCTTTTACTTTAAGGTTTGAACTAAAATTGTACATATAATATACTCTGATAATCTTCAACCTATTTTCACTAAAAACATTATATTGACGCAAATTATAAATTTTACAACTAAATCTTGTGTCAGAATTTCTACAAACAAATAGCAGCAATAAAGAATAGGTTTCGAGTGTTTATTCATGTACATTCGGTCAAATGTTAGTCGACGGAATATGGACCGTCGGAAGTGTCTGGAAGTTGCGCTGCCGTCACAGCAGATTAGCCAGTGAAATTTATTTATTTTTTAATTTTTAATTGAACCAAAATTTCTATTTGAAGTGAAAAATACTTCTTTGTGATGTTCCACAAATATTCTGTGGATAGTCAAATTCACAATATCTTGGCGATTTTAATTTTTTTATCGATTGAAAAGGAACAATATGTTTCAAATTTCATACTAAATAAGCTTTTCCTTCTATTTCCGTAAGCTGATTTACATGAAGCGCGCAAGACTTGTAGACCAGTTCGCGTTTCCTTCGCGGAGCCGATAAAATGGCGGGCACGGAAATTCTCTTCATCGACCTTCGCCGAGGAAGAAATTTCTCGTCTCTCGTTCCCTTTTCCGAATCCGCCTGCACTTCCGGACCCCAGACGTTATTTCACTTATTCGTTTTACCCTTCTATCATCGCGGAAAATTTAGCTCCACTTTCTTTTTCGGGAAAAACGAAAGAGAGGATATTACTTCTAGAATTGCTTTTTATAAAGGACCGCGTACTATATTTACATTAGAATCCGGCCCGGGTCAAATTGGCTCAAATTGCAATATAATATAGTTCAAAGCCTCCTGAAAAAATCCTAATTGGTCCTAGTCCCAAAAATCAAAAGTTTTCGAAATAGGCGGGGCTGAAGGAGAAAAATATAACCACAAGCGAATGTAATGTCCCGCTTGAAACTTGAAGATGAGGTGCAGATTTTTCAATAAACTGTGATCAGTACAATCACTGACAATACTAGAAACACTGGTAAGACCAGTCCAGATAATAAGGGCAACAGAATGGCTGATAGTCTTGTCTTAATTATCTGGACTACAAAATATCCAGGTAGTCCAGAAAGTCTTTTGCCTGGATTATTTTGAAAAATCTTCACATTGCCAGGACAGTTTTAGTAACCTTTAGTAGCTGGACTCGCTTTTCCTTTAAAAATTGGACTGATCTACAGTCTGGTATTCATTGACTGAACTGTCTTTCACCTTACGCCATGATTTCGCCTATTATTACCAGGGCAGCGCCATATAGTTGCCTTTATTACCTGGACTGGTCTTACCTGTGTTTCTAATATTGGCAGTGATTGTGCTGATCACAGTTTATTGAAAAATCTGCACCTCATCTTCAAGTTTCAAGCGGTTGTAGCAACCATACATTTTCTTTCCGTGTTCATTTGTACTTATTTTGTATGCATTATTAAATAATTAAGTTCTTTGGACGGAAAATCCGAAAAGGTTTTCCATTTTTTCCTATCCAAAAGGTTCTGATAGTTTAATTAAAAAAACAGTTATTCCAAAATTACAAGTTTTACTGGTTATAAAATTTGGCGACGTCATCAGGTGTCAATTTCGTGGTCTTATCTTATCTACCTGTTTCCTGGAAAAGGCAGGCCTGGCCGCGGTGATAATAAAACCAAGACATAGATTATCCTGCCTTCTCTCAAGACAATTATATCTGGTTTTGTAAATGAAACAGCTACAGCCATAAATGCAAGAGAACTCTGTATATCTCCAATGTCTAGCCGGTGAGACGGAACCATACATCATGATCTTGAACACAGATATGCGGACAACGTCCGATGTCTGCACTGAAAAAAATGGTGTAGCTGTTGCAGCTACAAATATATTGCTGGGGAGATATAGCTGAATTTGCAATCATGTTTACGTAGAACTGCAAACTAGATAGCTAAGAGATATAAACCGTTTGTCTCCTGCAGACAGAAAATTTGGGAAATATTTCTATCCTCATTTGCTAAAAATTCTAGCAGTCATGATCAAACAGCATATTTCCTATCATTAGTTTCTTCGTACAGCTAATCCGTTTAGACGCAGCAGCTATATTGCTCTACGAGTATTTTAACATTAGAAACTTATGTATTTACAAGTAAACATGAACTCAAATTAATTTTCATTCATTTATTGATAAAAATATTTATTATCTATTCAATACAATGATGGAAACGATTACGGAAATAAGAGATATTTTAATCATCTGTAACCTCGAAAATTATTAAAGTTTTCGAAGGTAAGTGAGTATTCTTTTATCAGTGAGCGTATAACCTCAAAAAATTGTCTACAACTTTTTTTCGATACGCACTATTGTAAGTATTGATATGTATTGATTATAATTTGTTGCTTTCAATTTAAGATTTTTAATTGTTAAGTCATACATAAATAAAGATTTAAATTTCTATATGTATATGGTTGTTATATTTTTGCGTCATCATACTTAGAAATATATCGGCGTATTAGCTATAGAAAAATTATGGGGACTTCAGCAAGAAAACGCAGCTAGATAGGCTGTCAAGTTTATCTATATTTTTCACCTAGAATGCCTAGCTGAACCTAGTTAGGCTCGACACCTATACTTGTTCAGAAATAGAAATATAGGCATGACATCTAAATTTTCTAGGTCTGTTCAATATAGCTATAACTATTTAGGAAGACGAAATCCCACGATACTTTCTAGCTGGGATAGCAAGAATTCTAGGTAATATACATTAGTATAGTTTACATAGTAAACATTTTTTTTCAGTGTGGTTGAATACATCACGTAATGCCGAAGAGACATATTAAAGAGATTCAAGACAAAATCAAGACCAAATATTTTTAGCCGAGATAAAAATGATTTCTTATTCGAGCAGGCTTGAAAAAATTTAGCAAGAAACATGAGATATTTTTTTACTTGATAACTGTACCAGGAGAGACCAACAAATCTTTCTAAGCTTGCGGTAATTTACGAACTTGATCGCGATAAAAATTCTCTCGGAGAAATGCATTTACCGTATCTGATAGTTTTCGTCATAAATTACCGATACCGTATACTTTTTATCATAAGTTTTTTGTCACCGTCTGCAAGAACGACACGATTTTCCATTTCCATCGTGTATAACAGGTAGCAGAGAATGTCTCACGTTATGGCCAAACCAGTTGTACCTGATCGTTACGACAGATGTTATTCGTACGATTATCAGATTCCGGAATATAAACGTGGTCCCATAAAGGTATACCTACATGTGGTGCAGTTTTCCCATAAGTACACGCAGTGGCTCTATTGGCTGGGGGATTGTGAGCGCTTTTGCGCAAGCAAACTCGGTTATAATACTTTGTTACACAATAAGACAAGGCATGCCTTGGTCGCCAACCAAGCAACCTGTCGTCGCTGTTGTTCGATTGAGTTATGCTAAATATTATCTAAAGTGAGAAAAAAGTCCATTCAAGCTAACGCGAGCAAGATAACAATTCTTATTCAACATCTGGAACCAGTATCGATATTAAATGTTTTTGACTTTATTTGAGATACAGTTTACGTGATATTGCATAAAAGCATCTCTGCATAACGTACATTAAAACTTCTGTGCGTGATAATAAGCAAGCAAAATTATTAGACCTTCTAACTCAGGTTCGGTGAAATAACTTTTGCTGCTTGTTGTTTATTTTCAGCTTTCTGACTTTCCACAGTATTGTTTTCAATTCTTGTATACTTCTTATAAAGCAAGGTTAACATGTACCTATATATATAAGTGCATTCGGAGAATTTCACTGCAAGGCATTTAGCGGGATTTTGCAGCACGTAAATGACCGAGGTAATAACGGTAATATTGCCGAACATTACCTGCACGCGTTCGCATTTTTGTAGAAAGAGCTGCTATTTTTTTTCTTCTTTTCGAAGCTTTTGTACCAACCGGCCTCTTTCCATCTGCGCCACGCGATAAGGTGTATGCAATAGTTGGAAATATATACGTTAACGAGCTAGCGATTTACCGCAGCTCCAAATTTCCGCTGACTCTTTTTTTAAAGTAAATAATGATCGAGAGGATCCTTCGCAATTGGAGATAATCGCTCGATGGGAAAACGTGTCTGGAATTTCCGCACTTGTAAGAACTCCCGGCGCTCTTCTCGACACCATTATTACTCTATACGCTATTGCAAATCCCCATCAATGTCAGGAGAAGAGATGAGAAAAATAGATTTGCATCGGTTAGAGTTGAAATATATTATCTTCCTTTATTTCTTCCTTTTGAAACATCTCGCATAAGGGAAGCGGAAGTCGACGAGTTTTGGACGGTTGTCATGAGATTTCCAGCTCGAGACATCCGGTGCTTTTTCGAGGGACGTTAACTCGCTATGACAGGTAACCTGGCGCAGTCGAGATCGCTATACTAGCCCCTAAGCTCAAGAAACATGTCAGTTTCTCGTTTTCTTGTCGCCGGAGTTCCACGAGACCGCGATTCTTTACCACGTAATTACGTAATCCCCTCTGTCCCCTGTCCCACTGCATATAGTACACTTTCTCTTAGCTCGCTGCCTCGATTAGTCTTAACGTTTCAATCTCTAGTATAATATTAAAAGACCATTGTGTAATAGGAATAACAACTTCGTGATAAATTAGCTCTAGAGTAGGAAACCTTACTCGTTATTAACCTTATTTGCACAAATGCATTCAATAACTAACAAGATAATTTCTGTCGAATCTAGTACGCCTTGCAATTGTAATAATTTTCTTTCAATTCAAAACTGAAAATTCAATTCAAAAGCGGGCCAAAGAAGAAAATAATTAAATGAAAGCTGGTTATATTTATAGGTTCAAAAGGAAATTTCTTCATGGTAAGACGGCTTGGATCACTGCGAGATTAGAAAATTGGAAAAGTACATTTAGTTAATGTAATGTGTCTTAATGTAATTTGATATTTCAGTCCGTCTTTTCATCGCACGCCGTTTCTGACGATTATATGTTAGGTAACTTCGAGGGGATTTAATGTCCGACACTTCCTGCGATAGTCTTCCCTCTCTTGGCGACGATATTTCGAATCGAATAAATTTAGACGAACCGGGCATATTCTGGTATTCTATTCACCCCTTGTTCAATAAAGCCTTCCTGTACCCAATGATCCGACAGCGAAAGTAACGATCTCCGAATTCTAATCATTACGGCCAAATTTATAAATGTTTTTTAAAAGCGAAATTCTCACCTTTGATTGGTCCTGTTGCTGAAGCAGCTGTTCCCTAATGATTTGAAGTTGCAATATCATTTCTGATAACCTGCGTTCCTTTTCAGCTACACTTTCTGCACAAAGAACCCTATGCAAAGCCGCAGCTCCGTCCTGGAGTCCCGTATCCGAGTTTGGCGTCCTTCCGGCTCCGGTTGGCGAGGGTGCGATACTATTTGCTATGCTGCTGCTGCTACTGAAACACGGAAAAAATCCAGATCATCCAAATTGAACAGAAAACATTTCTTAGGAATTTTGGAAGTTTACCTTAATTTAATTTCTTAAGATTACCTTGGGGTTAGATTAGGAGAACACTGATATTGTTCAAGACAAACCATTGAAAGGAAACCTTAATAGGAACATTAGTTCACAATTGTTTTGGTCTTACGATCGATTTTTAAACTAAAAAGACAAGGAATATTCCGAGTCAATACTTTAATACACGTTTTATATTAGGTATAATTTGCCTGAGGATGACCAACAGATTAAGGTCGAAACGTCGCATATTGTAATTTGTTTAAATGTGTATTAAAATATTGACTCGTAATATTCCTTGTCTTTTTTATTTCCAAAATTTATCGTAAGACCAAAACAATTGTGAACTAATGTTCCTATTAGGTAACTATTTGGATCGATCGTAGAAAGTATTTTTGCTTCTTAAATTATTGAGAAGTTTGAATTTTTATTGAAAGGAAACCGACATGTAGGCAAGACCAGATTTGCTCTGTATAATTCTTGGTTTCTTATTTTTTTTAAAGAGGATAAGTTAAGATTATACATGCAACTATAGACTGAAACATATTGAAAAAATGGTACATTGTTTAAGTTAACAACACAGGTTTTAAGCTTCCGTATGATCTGGTTCAAAAGCAAAACATGAAAAGATATACCATTCTTTCTCATCTGGATCATCCACAATGAAACGCGCAGCATAAAATGAAACGCTTCCCTTTCAGAGAATTTCAGTTAGCCGACCTCGATTGATTTTATGCGCTTTTTCCGTTGCATAATGAAACCTGTTATCCCCGCATTTCCATCAGCTTCACCGATAGGTCTTCAACAAGGTTTTTTTTCATTCTCGTATTGAAAGTGTGCGCCCGTAAGTGTGTTTTAGTTTGTAAGCTCGGGCTTGTTCGGACAGGACCGAGGGTTTCGCGCTCGGTGAATAATAGATGGAGTCGCGGCCGCGCAATCTCGACGGAACGAGTGTTTGCACCGTTGATGGGCCCCGGATGCCGTCCCTGGAGCGACCCTTGCCAGCGTGCCACACCGTTGACCCTCTCCGCACTTTGCTTTAAAGCCACGGCTCTTTTATGCAACGGAAAACGACCACGAATAAGTGATACCGGTCCATTGTATGTTTCTGGTACCATCGGTGGCCTTCTTCGACGTTCTTTTACATTAAAAAGTCCTTCAAAAAGCTGGTGAGCTCTTAATCTTCGTATCTAGGCCAGTGTGTGGATCAGCTGTCACAACTTGGACCTTTCTCTACAATTTCTCTACACCATACTCCTCAGCCTCATGCTGATACAAAAACGACAATTATTTGGAGAACAAATTCGTAGTAGGTAATTTAAAATCTTTTTAAGGAACACGATACAAAAATTGAGATGTGACAGGGATATTATTCCTTATTATAGCTAAACACTTATATCTGAAAACGAACGAAGGAATTCAGAAAGATCCCTGGATCAGCGAAAATGAATATCTTTGACCATTTTCCATATACCAATTAATTAAACGCGTTTTGCCACTTAAAATTTGCACGAATGTTAATATTGAATAGAGTTTGTGTTGCGGTAATAATAATTTACAATTGTTTCGATTGTAGGCGGTAACTACATTGAAACATCAAGAAACGCGAGGAAAACAACAAAAACTTGACCTCAAAATGCATTATACGAATGTCAGGGAAATTCATTTTCTCGATATCAGACGAAAAATTGGCTGCTGTAAGTAAATATATTTCTATAACAACTAAATGTTTTTCTATTCTAAATAAATAATAAAAGTATTCACAATCTGACGGATACTTTCTTTACGTTTAATATATTCTAAATTCACTCGTTCGTCTCAAGAAATTTTTTCCCGCGAAGCTTCTCATTTTTTTGTGAAGTCTGAATAGTGTATATTAATTAGAGCTTTCTCAAAGCTCATAAAATGGAATAGCAAGAAAATTTTTTTAATGAGTAGATGAATATGTATACTAGATAAAAGAACATTCTCAGTTTTGGAATTAACGTTTCAGATAAATCGTAAAAAGAGAAAAAATCTACCAAATAGTAAAAATAATAATCCACTGCCTGATGATATTACTAAACAATGAGGAATAAAATAATCTCTGCCTCGGAAATGGAAATCTGCAAGTTGCAACAAAAATTAATGCCAAATCAGAAAAAAAAGAAACATCAAATCCAAATCGAGACACGTAAAATAAATAATGTGTGTACAAATCATCCGCATTGTGCAGTTAATAGGGTAAAAACATCAATCATTACGAATTTTCCAATTGCCGATTCTGAAGATAAAATTCTTTCTATTTTCACTATTTTAGTATTTAAACGAGTCCGTGGCAACTCTCCCAAGCGTCAAAGCTCTCCCAACAATCAGAGCGCAATATACATTGAAAATGAAAAGAAACACAATTTAAAAAAATACACCATCCCCGCGCTACCATAGTTCGTCGCCCTGCAGTTATAGTTCGCCATGTCCCTCAACTCTCAAACGAAATGCATGATTAAGGACATATTAGTAAACAATTTAATACTATTATGAATGTGCTTTAGCTGATGTGGAAAATTGATTTTGGACTTGGCGTAATATGAAATTAAAAAAATTCATTTTTCCTCAAAATTATTTTAAGCCATGCCCACAAAATATTTAAAAATGAACTATTTATAATAATCCTTAAGTAAAAAGTTAAGCAGAATGATAGTTTACATTATTCTGTTGTATTACATACCTGATAAGTTATTTGAAAATTATTGAATTGTGAGTAAAATTCCTGTGGTTCATTTTAAGGTTAAATATATTTTTTAACATTGTTATTTTAAAATTGAACTTTGGTTATCCAAATAAAAAATCAACTACGAAGTTGGCATTGTTTCACTGATAGCAATGCAAAAAAGGACGGCCTAATATAATTCTCACCTTTAATTAACTTCACTGTTTTAATTAATATTTGTAACAGCTGATGAAATAAATTTCAGGAAAGAATTGATTAAAAAAACAAGTTTAACCCTTATTACTGACCCTAAAAATAATATTAGTTCAACAATTTCAAAAAGTGGACATGGCGTACAGCGACGAGTTTACAAAACTCGCGCTCCGATTGGTGGGAGCTTTTTCAAGATACTCATCACTCATATGATTTGATTAACAAAATTATAAGCAATTGTATAAGAATGGCAATTCAACGCAAATGTTAAGTACAGCAATCTGTATGAAATTGTAAGAATGACAAAATGTTAATAACAAAACGGTAAAGGAAACAATATCAAATCGAAAATATAAAAATCTCTTCTTTAAGAGTTAAAATTGCAGAAAAAAGCGCCAAGAAAGCCACGCGCATCGAAAAAAACACGTAAGAATATCATCTAGTACAAAGGCAAATGGTAAGTATGACAATTTGATATCAAGCCAGCTAGAGGAGCGAAACGCATGTATCTATACCTCAAAATGCAGAAGATCAATAATATGTATCAAATCATACACGTTTTGTATAATTAATATGTAAAGACACTAATCCTTGAGAGCGTTCATATTGTCGATTTCAAAGATTCGATTCTGGCTGTTTACATTATTTTAGCAAGCACATTTAATTGTTATGTTTCAGGAGGCTTACTTGACTTTATTTTACAAAACTGCATACATCTATAACCAATCGTAAAAATGGTAATCTGGTGCAAACTTGGAAGCGAATTGGAAGCTAGTTTCCGTAATTTTATTAATATATTATTATTAACTGAATTGGTATAACTTTATAATTGTAGAAATACCCTTTATTTCTTCCTATCATGTACGTAATCATGTAATCATGTTTCTTTTTCTACAAAGAATTAACACATATAGCTTTTCTAATCGGAAGAAACACGGAAGCACAAATGTTATGAACAACTTTCATGTACATTTTTAATACCGTTGGAAAAAAAATCTCTGATTTTAGAATTGAAATTATAGACGAAAGCCACAAAAAGCTAACACACCTAACCAATTCAAAAGAATAATATAGTCCAGTTCAAAATATTAAAGACAAGAATATTTTAAAAGGGACAATGTTAATACCGAACCGTAAAGAAAATTTTTTTCTTAAGATTAGTCATACTAATTGCAAAATATAAAGGACAACAATCTATAGCGAACCGCAAAATTGATAATTAAATGTAACTGAAGTTTGCAACGTTTACAAACAAAAATAAATTTTTGTTTTTTATTTTGTATATAATTTTCAAAGTGCCTGGGTGTGTAAAACGTAGGCAGCTATTAAGAATGATTGGGATTAAACTAATTTTTGTTTTACCTGGCACCAGGTGCAAATAATCAGTAAAAGAAATTTCGGAAATTTTATAATTTCGTTTATAAACGCTGAAAACTTCAGTCACATATAATTAATACCAAATAAAAAAAGAAACATCTCTATAATTAAAATTTCAGACAGGTCATTGTGTTTTATTATTAGCGGATCTTGAGAAACTTATGGTCATAATGATCACACCTTTGCAGCCCAAACAGACAGCGACTAATTGTATGGGGAAGAACATTCCGAGTGGAAGAATAAAGATAAAAGCTCCAGTTTTCTAATGGACGACAACCTCTAGTCCGTTCATCCAAAAAGATCACGAGACTTGAATGCATCCCTGATTAGCCGGACTCGCAAAACACTGTATCTACTAAGAACCGGAGTTGTAATTTTTTCTCGTGGAAGAATGCTTCTTCTCCTTAATGTGAAAGGCTTCGGCTGTGCGCGGTTCTTTGGTCTGATAGTATCAATGGCTGGGCTACCGGCTCCTCTATATTCGCGCCCAATGACCCCACCAGGCCTGCACCAACAAAAGCCTCATTCTGTTATTATTATTGCGCGTACAGAGCCAAAGGGGTTTATTTTCTTCGTACAAGCCGCGAGATAAACAGCCGCCCGCGGAAGGGGCGAAGATGGGGGGGGGCGTACTCGTCACTTTTTAAGAGCCTCCTTTTCGCCACGACGCTGCCGCGAGTAATGCAATTTTATGCGCGCTTTAATAACGGACGCGAAGCGTGATAAATGTAAGTCACATGTACCACTAGACATTCGATCTAGAGAAGAAAGAGCTTCGAAGCGCAAGGAAAAGATTTCTCAAGCATTTTTAACTTCCGGTCTGCCTCTCTTTAAGTATATTATAATTCTCTTTAAGCATATTATAATTTTTATAGCAGTAATTTAAAAGATAAATAATTGTAACACCTGGCATGAGATACCGTACATTTCTAAAAAAGATTTTTTCTCAATCTCCCTAAAAACTTAATTGGAAAAGCATCCGTCTGGCAATCGGAAGTTCTGTGGTTCGATTATAGTTTATAGTTTGGAATTTTGTGATAAATGCAGACACTTTCCTCATTTCTAAAAAGAAAAATTGAGGATAGTTCATTCGAGTTACCACTAGACATTCGATCTAGAGAAGAAAGAGCTTCGAAGCGCAAGGAAAAGATTTCTCAAGCATTTTTAACTTCCGGTCTGCCTCTCTTTAAGTATATTATAATTCTCTTTAAGCATATTATAATTTTTATAGCAGTAATTTAAAAGATAAATAATTGTAACACCTGGCATGAGATACCGTACATTTCTAAAAAAGATTTTTTCTCAATCTCCCTAAAAACTTAATTGGAAAAGCATCCGTCTGGCAATCGGAAGTTCTGTGGTTCGATTATAGTTTATAGTTTGGAATTTTGTGATAAATGCAGACACTTTCCTCATTTCTAAAAAGAAAAATTGAGGATAGTTCATTCGAGTTGCGGTCTATGGTCAAAACTCACAGGGGGCATTTCTCGAGTTGCGGGCAAGGTTCAGTGCCAGGGACCCTTCCCTCTGCGCCTTCTTTCCTTCACCACTTGAAGCTTCCTTCATTCCCGTCGAACCCTTTTTTCCTCAATTTCCCTTCATACCTTTTCCAGGCTTATGACTGGCAGTATTTTCTGCGTATCTACTTGTACTTGATATTGGCGTGTTTCAAAATTTGTGGGAAATATGTATTGTCAATAACTCTTATTCAATAACTTTATTTTATAAAACTACATTCCTATTTCATATTACAAATAGTCGTCAAATTAAAACTAAATCTATGCGGGTAAAAACTTGCACAAGACTTTACGAGCAAACTCTAATAGTATTTCATCAATACGAGATTGCTCTTTTTCTATATTTACTTTTCTCTTTTTTCTCTTGCTTTTCATTTTTATATAGGCCCTCGTTTGGACTTCTAACAAAGCTTCGGCCAAATTATAAATATTTCTAAACATAGCACTGAATTTCGAATGGTAAGACTCACAACCATTTGTTGTTCGCGTTATTGGTGCAGAAAATTGTGCCCAGATTTCAGGTGGAAAAATTGAACTAATAGATAAATGAATGTCAATTTCAAAGTCTCCGTAAATTATTGCTGGATTGAAGGCAGGCAAATAAACTTTTTTACATTCTGAAACTAAATGAGTAAATTCAGTAGCATAGGAATCCTTTTTTTTTGTCGAAAAGTAATAAAGTAGCCAAAACCATATATAAATTGTTATGCAGCCCGAGAATCGAAAAAATTTGACTACTGCCCTAAATTCGACGCCCGAGTGGGGGAATTCTCCCAACCGCGGGTTCCAAATGAAGGATTTTCTGACCGTGGACCGCCACTCGAGTGCAGCTATAATTGGACTGGACAATCTTTTATGATCTAACTTGTCCCATTTAGTTCCTAACAACTCCAGTTGGGTTCAGAGTTAGAGGCTCAATATAAGCTTCATTACAGTCATGTTGGCAAGAAATACTGCGACTATAGTGACACAATTTTCGTCAGAAGATCAAAGTGTTTTCAACACGCGCATCGGTTAAGTCGAGAACAAAAGAAATCGGGAATTCAGATCAGATTCGCTTTGTGAACGGATACACCAGTTTTTAGTGAAATTTTTGGCAAGTGCGGCTGGAGAGATTCGCTATGGAAGCCAACGAATCTGTCGACACGATGGTTGACAAATTCCTTTCCGCGACCAGGAAGAAACACGGATTATATAGTGCGCTTGTAAAGATGAAAGCATCTCGATGCAGCAATAAGACCGTTACATGTATTGTAGTGCCCGAGGTGGCAATTTTGGTCGTAATCATTCATGATGCATAAGCGGAGAACCGTTTAGGCCAGGCAGACCATTTATCACAGGCCCACTAAATCTGCCAACATTTCTCTGCATAACAATGCCGTTCGAATTCCACACATTAAAGGCTCCGGCCCTCTTATAATTTATGCTAAATAATTTTTCAAACCTTCGTTCCGACTCATAAAATTCATGAGCATATATTTTACTGATTTAATACAAAGGACATTTTTGAGTCGATCATATAGTTTTAGGTTGCAGTAGGTCGCAGTTAGGTATTCTTAGAAGGTAAAGCTCGATAATTCACTAAGCTATTCTCAAGAGTTGAACGGAATCCATTAGGTAGGCTAAACTAATGTCGCGCATAAGCACCGTCGTCCATTTTTGGCTGAATTTTCCGAAGACTTTTGGTCCACTCTGGAATCCCACATGATAAAGAGTTGTCGTTGGCTGATAGAGGAAATAAGTTGATCACAATGTTAAGCAAATATAGCTGAGGAAGAACGTGTTTAGGCTTTTTATAATATTTAAGTATCGCAATAAGAGATTTAACGACTAAGATTCTAAAATGTTGCAGCAAAGATATAAGTACCCCACCAATCAAGTTTGTACTAAATGGTCGTAACAGGGACCCAGAATTACTTCCTTCGAGATTTTTTCTAGGCTTTTTTGCAGGGATTATTCTATAGAGTCAATTTCTCACGATATCCTTAGACTACTATACGTTGTACACCTTACGTGGGGGTCAATTACGAACACGGATAGAGGATCAGCTTTCAGGCAGGTGACACACAGGCGAATGCAATCTCCAATGTGGAAACACTTGCTATTAAATTCGCGTCTAAGTAAGCGTTAAAAGCGTTCGTTAACCGCAGGATCGTAAAGCCACAAAGTCAGGCCGTAAACCGTAGGCTGTTATCGAATAGCCGAGCACAAGATAACTACGAATATAAACGAGTCGCGGGAAGAAAAAAAGTAACGAAGAATGCCGAAGACTGCTGGACATACATTTGGAAGCATAAATTCTTCTTGATGGCGAAGATGCCAATGAAAAGGAGAGAAAATGAAGCTCTAGATAAGAAATCGCCTGAGGGAAAATCCTTATCTGATTCGGAAGGTTTGTTTGAGAAAATTAAATGTCTTATCTGCGACAGTTATTAGTGTAGTAATTACAGTGTGGAGAGAGCATTAAGCAACTACAATTATTATTAAGCCGTCATAAATCTTTCTTTCAGACTTTGTATGGTGAATACTGGTTAGTGGCTATTTGCTATTCTTTCGTACTACAGTTTATGCTTGGAATACCATTAGGGAGCATAAAGTCTAAACCAGCCTCGTTATATTTTTTTATAGGGAACAAACAAACCAGATGTTTCATGTATCTTTTTCTACAAAGAATTAACACATAGCTTTTCTAAGCGATATCGCCATACTCGTGTAATAATCGGAGGAGTTACGGATTGGGCATGAATCGATGCTTTGTACTGCTTGATATCATGCGATAGAGTCTAGCATAATTTTTTGTAAGGCAAGTTGGAATGTGTAAAAAGATGTGTGGAGGCAGAAAACATTTTTCATCTTTTATGAAGATTATCAGAAACGTGGATCGAAATACAATATTTCTGGTTTGTTTGCAATTTTACGAAATAAAGGGTTTGAAAATTAAACAATAAAATATGAATCAGTTCAAAATCAAGCGCACTCAATATTGTACATTTTCAAATTGAAAGTCTTTCTGGTTGAATAGTTTTAATTTTAAGATAAATTATACTTGAAATAAATTTATAATTCAAACCATTACTATTCCGGTCTGTTCCAGTTATATAATTTCAGAACAAGCTATGCAAGGTATACAGATTATTTGCATTTCTCAGGCTCCAAATAAACACGATTTCAGATTTACAAAAAATCTTACTCTTAACATTCATCAACTGGATCATTTATTCCAAAACAATAACTATTTACGATGTAAAAGGGGAAAGTTTTGTTTAAAATAACTGACATGTTGTGCTTTACCGAATAATAATCATTAATCTAAAAAAATTTTATAACCCCTTCCTCACACTACTCCCCTCCCTGCCGAGTGAGTCACGCCTACCCCGAAAGGGAAACGGCTTAATGGTGTAATAATAATATTCCAAAAATCTATTGCAAGCACTATACAATACGAAATTTGGAAAGGGGGTCAAAATTAAAACTTATTGTTTGAAAATTATTACCAGAGCCTTTCTTAAGAAGTGACTAAACTTTAATTTACGAAAAATTAATATTAATAATAATAACATAATAATAATTGCTTTCTTCTGGAACCTAGCAAATTGATTGGAGAATGGGGGGCTCTAGAAAAAAATGTCGACCACCCTATTGCTCAAACAATAGAAAAGGTGTATTTTTCTAGATCTACAACTTTTGTGTATACATTTTTATACCGTTGGAAATTTAGATGCAAAACGAGGAAAAATTATTTTTTTACATTTGCGAAAGTTGCGTTTGGTTTTAATGTTGACCAATAAACATTCTTCAAATAATAGAGTATTTCATACACCAAAAAAGGCAGCATTTCTACAAGATATCATCTCAAAAAACTGCTATTTTTGACCCACCCTGCCAGTGACCCCCCTGCAGTTATTTCCATAAAGAACGATCTCTTACGATATAACGGTATACATCGATTTCTTAACCTATATCGATATAGTTCACCCAGAAAAATAAATAAATGAACTGACCTGTATGTATGATGACTGGTGGGTGTGGATGTCGGTGGGGGTGTCCGCCTGATGTTGGCTTCGTCCTGTAGACAGAGGGAGCCACTGTTCATTTTGCACGTGAGCCTCTTGAGGACGTCATCCATCGACCTCTTGCTTCCCGCGGCGGTTGGACCAGTTCCGTTATTATTATTATTATTATTATTGTTGTTGTTTTGCGTAACTGTATTGTTGTTATTGAGATGATGATGACTCTGATGATGGGGGTAGTAAGTGTCGTTGAGAAGGGTGGGAGGAGAGCCGCACTCCGAGGAACTAGCTGGCTCCAGAATACCACCCGACGAAGAGGACGTATTCGTGTGATGGTGGTGGTGGTTGTGATAGGAGAGATTCTCGTGGTTCGCCAAAAACAGAAGCCTCTGTCTTTTCGAGGCTGGAGGGGAATTTGGTGAGGGAGAAGGTGAGTCCCTCAACTCGGGCTCACTCGTTGTTCCCGGAGATGAGCAACCAGATGACTCACAATCGGGTCTTCGTAGTGGATAACAATCTTCTATATCGACGGAGGTGATCTCTTCCGGAATCTCACCACCTGCACCCGCCAAAGACGAGGTGGTGTCCTCTTCCTCTTCGCCCGCCACTGTACCTGCACCGCCTCCGCCCTCCGATAACTTCGTTGGTGGTGACTTCCTCTTAGAGGACATCCTTAGCCTGGAACAAATAGAAAATTCTACTTATTTCTCATTTTTAGATATATTTCGATACATTTGCGAGATTTTCGGTATTACTCGAGAAAATTTTTCGATATACAGTGAAACCCCGAGACTGTGCGGGGTTTGGGGTTGACGGGCGGGGACAAACCCGATACAGTTTGGTCCCGGATGTAAAGGCTTTTGTTTATTCACGTCTGAGTGACCTTCGCGTCATCCCACGCAGCATACTTCGCACTCTCCTACCTGCGGCGCGGCGGCAATTCTCGGAAGGAATATATCGGGGAGCCCTATTTCGGAGTATCACTGTATTTCGATACGCTTCCACTACATATCGATATTTTTCGAGATATTTCGATCATTTTCAATACATTTGCAAGGTATTTCGATATAATTCGATACACGGAGAAAATTTGTTCATTAAAATTTACCCAATTAGTTCGGTAAATGGAGGACATTACTGCATTTAGATAAA
>JAAAKG020190248.1:0-24750 GCA_010014905.2 Druon quercuslanigerum
ATCTACAGATGTTAACTTTAAAAATCTAGATTGCTGTCCTATAGTTAAACATAAAATATGTTAATCCTGAACATCTACATTTTACGTTTGAACATCCATTTTTCTCCGTGTACCTTAACCAAATTAAGAAATGACTTGGCACTATTTAATAAGACGACTCATAAAATACAATACAATCATTTGTACTTGTAATATTATTTCATTTAAAGGTAAAAGTAACTAGCAATAAATAATAATGAAGATAACAAATTTGACAGCTCAGTTTTTTTATTTAAAATATATTGATTTTTTACAAAGATAGTTGATCTTTGAATTAAATAGTTAAATTTTTAAACCAAAAAGACGAACTTTTCAAAGACGTTGAGTTTTCCACCAAATATATGACTTTAACAAACTACTTGAATTGTAAACAAAATAATTAAATTTGTTACCAGCTAGTTGACTTTTAAATCTACAAAGATTAATTTGCAACGAAATTTTCGAATTTATCAACAAAAAATACTAAAACTCCTTAAAAAACAGAGACACTTTCAAAAAGAGAATTGAACTTTCCAGCCAAAAAGCGGAATTTTTTAGAAGGCTGTTGAATTTTTATTAAAAAAGTTCATTTTTAAAAAAGAAAGATGATTTTTAAACAACAAAGATGAATTTTTAACTGCGAAATTAAATTTTCAACAAAAGAGATAAATTTTCAAGTAGAGTGATGGATCTTCAACAAATAAAAAAAATATTTTCAAGAAAAGAGTTCTATGTTCAAACAAAGAGTGGAATTTTCAACTAAAAAGATGATTTTTGAAGCAAAGAAGATTAATTCGATGCCTTTATTCAATCTGAGTCTATGTGCTGATAGTGCCGTGTATGAGACTATGCGCTCTGAATAATTAGCATTGGAAATAGTCTCATAAAAGGCTCTGTGAGCACATAGACTTATATTGAATAGAGGCATCGAATTAAATACGAAAAAAGACTAATTTTTAACCAGTTACATCAACTTTCAATCAAATTGTTGAATTTTCAACTAAAAAACATGAATTTTCAACTAAGTAGTTGAATTTTTGACTCAGATTAATCAATTTTAAACAAGAAAGGGATTGGAATAATCTTAATTTTCATACAAATAGATGAATATTCAGCGAAGAAAATTCATTTTTAAAAAGGCCGTTAAACTTTCAACCGAATTTTTGACAACAAAGATAAATCCCCAACACAAAATGTAATACTTGATATGTCAAAAGAAAAATATTTTATTATTTTCTACTCAAACAGTTGCAAAACCAAAAATATAAATATAAAAAAAAATAATTTTGAAAAATCATAGTCTGATTTTCTTATTGGGTTCTTTTAATTTAGTATAAAAAATGGGTAAAGATGGAGATAGGGGAAGGAGTGTTCTCTATAAGTTCGTATCATTACTTCCACTGACCCCTCTACTCTTTATCAATGGTAGTTTTCGCGAACCCCCCTCCCCTCAATTAAGTAATTTAGTTTAAGGATGGCTCTTTAGACCGGTTTCGAAAATTCTAATTTTGACCGGCTAAAGTCCAAAAGTCAAATTTTATTTTGAATTATTTTTCCACACTAAAACCCGTTTTATCTGACTCAAAGGGTCTCAAATCGTCGAATATTGACAAAAACTGGTTAGGTCACATGAATTATATTTTAATTTATGAGGATTGAGAAGGTAAAAATGATTTTAAAAAGCTCAATTATTGAAATGTTTTATGCAAAAAGGCAATCAACTTTACAAAAGCCTTTAATTTACTAATAATGCAAAATAAACGAGAGATTAACTAAAGTACCTTCCGAATAATCGATTACCTTTCAAATGGAATTTGACAGTAACAAATTATAGGCGATGAAGTTGTATAATGTAAAATGTAATTTGAATGCCTGATCCACTGTACCAGTGTTCCTTCATTAAGGTTGAACTCTAATCCTGAGTGTCGATATGTATAACACAATCCGATTGGGTGATCAACGTTGCATGTGTGGAATCCAATAAAAGCCAGGGAAATAAATGGGGCTTTGGACCCAGAGAAGATCCGCAAGTGTAGAACCAAACGCGAGCACGAAAAGGCTTAATAAAAGTTGCCTGTTGCTTTATAGCAAACAGCCAAAAAAATGCTAAGAGAAGAACCCAGGCACTAAAGAATTAAATGAAAGAATTATTATACTGTCAGAAGGGAAGTGCCTAAGTCGCTCTACTCGAGACGAAGGCCGGTCACTGAGAAAACATACTTGTTGAATATAACCAACATTCTGCTGAAAATAGCCAAGTAAGACTGCTAACATTGCACCTGCAAACTTCGTTGTAAAATTTAAGCAAGTAGTAATGGCTAAAATGTTTTGATTAAAATTAGCAACCTAGTTTATTACGGTAGCCAGCCTCTTTGGGTTGCGGTAGCTAACCTACTCAGTTGCCGTGACCAATGTACTTGGTTGTTGCAACCTACTGTCTCTGCTGCGTTAACTAACCTACTCGGTTACAGTGACCACGCACTTGGCTGTTGCAACCGACTCATTCTGTTGCGGTATAGTATACTATTTATTTTGTAAAATAAGAATTTTGAATTTAAGAAGAATATTGAAAAGTAAAAAATAATTAAATACTTAAAATATCGAAATAACTTTCCAATTTCTAAAAATATATAAAGTGAATAATCGTAATTAAATTGCACACGTCCTCGTCTTCCATGTCCAGGAGCTATTGAAAATACATAACCACATGACACAACAATTCTTCTTGATGCACTTTTATAGTAATTATTAAATTCACTTCACTATAACTGTTTCACTTAACTATTTTTAGACGCGCAACTGAAATCTACCGATCACTACCAAAAAAGATGGAGTCGAAGCGAAATGCCGCTAACAATGATGCTAGCGATGGCTCCTTTCTTAACTGCGCAGGCGTTGGTGCTTTCTACTGTCCTTACTACGAGGCCTGCGCAATTCTGCTAAAATTATATCTATTCGGTTAAAAACTCGCAACTCACTTGGTTCACTTTTACTAAGTTTAAAAGCACTTGATTAAAACTTATCAACTTCAATTTGTTACATTCAGCTACTAAGAATGTTAAAAATGAACCCAGTAAATTTGATTGATTAAAAACAGACAATATCCTTGAGAAAAAATAACAAGCATATTGATTGTGTAAAAAGTGACTAGTTTGCTTGTGAAAATATAACAACCTTTTAATGTGTTATTTTTTACAATTTGAACATTTGTATAATATGTATTTAATCGAGCTGTTTATCCATCTCGGTTAACGGTTCGTTTTCTCAGTGGAAGGGCAATTCACCTAGATATGGAGGATTTCCAAAAAGATCTGAAAAGAAGACGAAGGGGATTTAACCACACCGGAAGTTGCCCACGGCTCTCAATAACTCGCTAAACGCAGACATCGTGTGTAACATGTGCAAAGAGAAAACTGTTTCAGAGAGTTTCTCTCTGTACAATGACGACACTAAAAGAGACTTGTTCAATATTGTGAAATATATAGTGATACAATAGAACTTTATTTTGCACAGAAGTTTTCGCTAATTCGTGATAGAAAAACTGACTGCAACGATTATCAAAATATATTCACTGATTTGTTAGTTAAAGAAGGTGCCCGTAAAACTTTATTTTCAAAATTTCCTGACTTATCCCTAATTTTTTTGTTACTTTTTTTTCATTTTCCCTGACTATAAATATTTAAAGAAAAAACTTCTGCCACACCCTGATCTACTTGAAAAAGTGACCTATTTGAACACAAATAGTAACAGAATTTTACATTGATCTAGAATTCACGTATTATTGATTTAAATAACGCGTTTGTTCTGCAACACTGCTCCGACCAAGGTTGCTGATCAATCTCTCTAGTGATCATCCCACGTGAAGAGCCTTACGAAGTCATCATGTAAAGCTCTCTACTCGAACTTATTAGCATCCATGATGTTATGTTTTAGGCGTCATTCGCTCTACTGACATTCTTTCTATAAACTATTTGTAGCAACACGTTTCGGTTCTGGCATACCTCTCTAGCTTCCTTCACGTCTATGCATTTCTTAATGAAGCTCTTGTGTTTCTATGGCTTTGTATGTTTCTTCGAATTAGGGTCTCTCTTACACATTCTAACCATTCTTTCCGCGGTCTGCCTCTGGGCACGCTACCATTTACTTTACATTCATACCAATGGTTCATCTTTTATATTTACAACATGCCCAAACCATCTTAATGAATTTATTTGACATATGACAACTAATGTTTCCTCTACATCGCATTCCTTGAGGATTATTTCATTACTAACTTTGTCCATCAGCGTTTTGCCGCACATCATGAGCAGGAATTTCATGTTAATCGCGTTGCTTTTACTATTATCCTTTGCTTGGTAAGTGCATGTCTGGCTACTGTGCATCAGAAATCCTATACAACCGTACTAATCCGTCACATCTACAAGATTTCAAATAATATGAAATCATTCGAAATTCTTCGAAATTTTATAAAGCTTTCGAAAATCCCATGGAATTAAAAAAAATACCATGAATCCTTTAGAATCCTTTAGAATATGTACTTTCAAAATATTTATACCTATTAAAACTGCTTCAGTTATTTAAAAGTACCCTACAATATTTCAAGCCCTTTGAAATCTTTTGAAATCCTTTAAAGCTTTGAAAAGCATTTAAAAATTTCTTGCAATTTTTTAAAATACCCCGAAGTGTTTAAACTTCTTTAAAATCTCTATAAATTATTAAAACTTTTAAAAATCCTAGTATTCTTTTGAAGAAAACTAAAGTGTTTACAAGCCATTTAAATTTTCAAACAATCACAAAGCTCTTAAAACTAACTTGGAATTTTTAAAAATACACAGCATTTTTAAAAATTACTTGAAATTATTAAAATCTATTAAAAAATCCCTGGAATCTTTTTAAATATCCTAAATTATCCTGAAAATCTTTTAAAAGCTTTTAAAATTTATTTAATTTTTTGGAATGCCCTAAAACCCTTAAAATACATTACAAATACCTTCAAATTATTGAAACTAATAAAAAAATTCGTGTTATCTTTTAAAACATCTTAAAATAATTAAAATCTGAGGAAATCATATAAAATCGCTTGGCATCTTTTAAAATATCCTACAACTTTATAGGTCTTGTCAAATCGTTCCTTATCTTCCGCAATTCTAGGAAATTTTTTACTAACGCATGACAATTTTTTAAGAGCTTAAAACTATTTAAATACTTAGAATTTTTTTATTTCTGGAAAATTACTTTGAAGCATTTTAAACATCCTAAAATACTTAAGTTCTTTGAAATCTCTTCCAATTATTGAAATCAATCAAAAAATTCTTGAAACTCTTTAAGCTTTTTAATTTTCTTTCTAAGTTTTAAAAGTACCCTAAAATATTTAAAATCATTTAAAATGTCTTCACCTTATTGAAATATATTAAAATTTTGTTGGAATGTTTTTAATTCCTTAAACATTTTCAAGCACCTGGAAAATTCCTTGGAATGAAAGAAAAATATCCTGACGTCCATAAAATCCTTTAAAATTCACTTAAATTATTGAAATTTATTTAAAGTTCCTTGGGATCTTTTTAAACATCGTAAAATATTTTTAATTCTTTTAAATCTTTCAAATTTTTTTGAAAATCTGTATTAATATTCAATAGGATATCGATTTCTAAATAAACTGAAGTTTACAAAATTTATTCTTTAGATATACTTTAATTTAAAAGAGTTACAATTCCCTTTTATGGACAAAAATCAAATGATATTTCAGTTCTGATAATTAAAAATTAAAAATTAATATATATATATCCGAAAATTGAAATGGATTTTGAATTAGAGGAGACTTTAAAGGATTCATTTAAAACTGATCTCTTTTAATATTTTAATTCAAAAAAAGGTTGAAAGCTTTTGCTTTAAATAATTATTTTATTATTATCATTTTTGAAATTAAGAAAACTCCAATTAAAAAATAATAATTGGAGAAATAGGACATGTTACACTAAAAAAATTTTAATTCTAATTGCATATTTTTAAATTTGAACTATCAGAAACCAGGGCAAATTTTTTATAATAATGAATTAAGAATTTTAAAATTAAAATTTTATCTCCAGCCAAAAATCTTATGTTTATAAGAGAACCAATTTGTCTGTCATTTCAGAGAATAATTTTTTAATCATCTGCTGTAAAATGATTTAATTTAATCCACAATTCACATTATTCCTTTTGCTCTCAGAAGATTTCATACCTAAATTGAAATTTTAAACCATTTTTACTTAAAAAAATAAACTAACGTTATTGTTTCTGCATGTTTTACCCCAAAAACTTTTGTATTTGAAATTTTCCAAGTGAGTTATTTCGGGCACTCAATTTTTAATACTTTCTTTGCTTTTGTTTAAAACAAAACAACGAAACAAATATGTAACGATTTCATTACTTTATTTTGAAGAGAAGTTTTGTTTAAAGTATAACACAAATTCTCTATTAATAATATTTTTAAAAAACACTCTTTTAAGCTTTTAGATGCAGATTTTCTAATAAAAAAAGAAAGATTTACCTTTTCGAAATTATCACAGAGAAAAATATCTTTTGTAGGAAAATAAAAAGAAAACCTATTGAGATACCCTGAAGAAGTTGCTTTGAGGAAAGAGGATTTCCTGCTACGTAAAAGGATTTTCTTTCCATGAAGGGACATTTTTCTAAGAGGGAGAATTTTATTGATAATCTAAAATTATAATAGGATTGAAATCTAATTTTATAATAATTTTATAACAGTAAAAAAAGGAACAAAAAAATTATGTTCCGATTATTTCGAATTAGACTATTGATATTGATACATGCACTAAGAACATTGATTTTTTGGTATCTGTACAAACAAATTTTTTTGCTATCCCTAACAAATTTAGTTTGTTCAAAAAATAACTGTTGATTAAACAAAACCAAATTTTCTGCACAATACAAAGCTTACATTTTTTGATAAATATCTTCCACACTTATATTACTGCATTTTTCCCTCGAATTCAAAGAATGGAATTTACTTTTCTCCTCACCGTTATTTTCATAAAACGCAAAATTTAATGAAACTCCATTCTCTCACGTCCCTAAACTCTTTGAAATTCAATTATTAAATTTCAAAGACTCATATTCTTCCCTAAAAGTTTCTTACACTCAGCAGATTAGAGCGGTAAAGGCAGATTCATTTCAGGCGAATAACAGGCTAATTAATAGCATTTACTCCGCTAAAAAGGAAAAAAATCTACCCCAGGTTGAGTGTTCACTCAAACATAAAAAATATCATGGGCGCAAAGGGATCGCAAAACTAGCTGTAAAGTTGCAATATCAACATTGGTTCTCATTTAATGAGAAATTTTTTATGAGAAAATACGAGTATGTACATAGGATTTGCTTCCTCTCCTCATTAAATTCTAATAGATCAAATTGATCCCGAAATTAGATCGAAATGATATGCAAGATTTTATACAGATTTTAGATTTCTTATTTGGTTAGCGAATTGCGCATCAGCACTTTGAAAACTGAACTGTCAAAGAAATTTCCTACATTTTTTAACGATAGATCATAGAGTTTTGACGAATACTGAAACTACGTAAATCTAAAGAATAACTTTTTGAAGGTATAAAGAAATAATTTACAGCACCATAGACAAAGAGACTAGAGATTCATAGCCCAATATAGGAAAATCGACATTTTTCGCCCACCCCTAAATAAAGTAAAATGTAAAGTAAATGTAAGTTTAAAGTAAATTTATTAATTAATAAATAAAATAAATGAATTAATAATAAAATAAAATAAAATAATAATAAATAAAATAAATTATAAATACTAAGTAATATACAATATATCTAAAATATAATATATTTATTTAGTTATAATGGTAAGTAATATTATGTTAATGGTAATAATAAATACAAATGATAATAATAATGGCTTTGACGTTGAAAAAGTAAGTGAAGAAAAAATTGTAGTCTAATGAAAGACGTATCATTTTAAAGATAATATTCAAAAAAAATGTTGTAGCTTACAGATCTGAAAATCTAATGAAATGTAAGGAAATTTGATAGCTTCTAAAAACAGTGAACTTTTAAGCATAGTTATAGTTATTTAGTTATATAGATATTTATATATTATATATATTATAATATATAATATATTATAATAATAAGTAATAATAATAAATACAAATAATAATAATAATAATATAATAATAATAATTAAAATAACAATAAAAGAAATTATTTTTAAAGTAAATCTTCCAGGAGTGAAAGTTTGTAAAAAACTTGAAAAAAATACGTTTCCCGCATTAAATATTTGTTGCTTTTGTTGAAAATTCAACAATTTAGTTGATTTTTTTCTATCTTGACTAGAGAATATCTTTTGATGGAAAATTATACTTTTTTAAAATGAAAAATCGTCTTTTTGGTTTTACAATTAATACTTTTTGGTAGAAAATAATTGATTTGTTTGTTCAAAATGCAACTACTTGATTAGATATTCATCTTCTTTGATTGAGCATTTAACTATATTGTTGAAAAATCATCTATTTTAGTATGAAAATTAAACTTTTTTGTTGAAATTTGATTTATTTCTTTGAAAATTCTTCTTTTTTGTTAGAGTTAAAAATTTAATTCTTCGGCTTGTGATTTATAACTTAAGTTAAAAAATCATCTCATTGGTTAACAATTTAACTATTCTGCTGAAAAATCGTTGGTTTCGGTCGGGTGTTCGTCCGTCCGATTTACTTTTTTCAAAGGTGGGGACGTGTGGGGAAGTAAGGGGATGAAGATGTGTGAGTGTTGGAACGGGATAGGGAGTACTTGCCCTCATCACTTATTTCCCCTCTCTTCCACGCTTCCCCTAGCAGAAAAAAAATGTTTGTAAGATTAAAAACTTTACTAGATTTTTTAAAAATAAATATTTTTAAGATTGTTATAAAAAGGTACGAAATAAAAAGAACACTTCCTTTTAAAAAAAGAATAAAAAAAAATCTTAAAAAATAAGTTTTTAAGATTTTAATTTTGTATTTAAAAACCTAACTAAATAATTTCAAACAATTAAATTATTTAAGAAGTTTAGAAGTAAAAAAATCTAAAATAAAAAAATTGCAAATCGTCCGCAAGTGGTAGTCGAAACTTTGTCAGTCTAAAGAAACATTCTCAGAATGAAAAATATTAATTTCTAGAGCCCTAGATAATTTTTCTCTTATCCTGAAACTAAAATTAGAGATTTCATGTCGGTCGTGACTAACCTACGGCTTTCAATAAAAAGTTTAACAACTGACGCTAAAGTGGATCATTTTAGTCTGAAGTTGATAATCAGAATGATATGCACTGGTTTGATATCCCAGAGCTTACTATGTTAGGGCTCTCAGGGGAAACATTATTATAATTAATTATTTTTAATTATAAGAATGCTTATTTATTTCAAAATTTTAAATGGCTAAAATTTGATTACACTTTACATTTATTGTGATTGGTGGACTTTGTTAAATATATCAACATGAAACTTTGGGAATTTTATAAATAATAAATACGAATATGCAATCCTAATGTTCTTACTGCTGTTTAGCCATCTTGCTCAGACTGAGATAATTTTTTCTTTGGATGCAGCTCATTTCATCTCAACACATTTTTGCCAACTTTATTTGAATTAAATAAATTTATTCATAAATTTATTTATAATTTTTTTTTACTTAGACAAACCATTATAAAATTTTTATATAATCTCCATAAATAATTATTGTTTCTATATGAGCAACCTTATCACATCGGGAGACAGGACATAATAAACAATTCAGAAAATTCGCAGGGAATTTTGATAATTCAGCAGATTCCGAGAACTCAACAAATTCAAAGGATATATGGGATTCAATAAATTCAGAGATTATATTCAGAGAATTCAGAGAATCTATAGAATTAATCGAATTCAGAAATTTCAGGGATTTAAGAGAATTCCGGAAATACGGAAAATTCTGAGAATTTAGAAAATGCAGATAATTCACGTAACTCAGAGAATGTAGGAAATTAAGATAATTCAGGGAATCTAATGATTTCAGAGAATTTTCTGAATTCCTCGAGTTCTTTTAATTTCTTGAATTATGGGAATGTTCGGAATTCCTGAAATTCTGTGAATTCCTTCAATTGCTAGAATTTATAGAATTTTATTACTCCAATTACTTGAATTCTTTTAATTCTATTAATTCCTTTAAATCTTTAAATACTTTAAATTCCTTTAATGCTTTAAAATCCCCGGCTATTTAAGATCTCTTGAATTCCTTGAACTTGTTGTTGAATTATTTGAACTCCTTAAATTCCTTGAATAAACTGAATTCCTTACATTTATCTGAATTAATTGAATTCCTTGAATTCTAGGAATCCAGATAATTCAGGAACTTTCAAGCACTTCAAAATTATGCAAGGAATTTAAGGAATTTAGACGATTTAAAGGAACTTAGAAGAATTCAAGGAATATAGATGAACTAAAGAATTAAGAGGGATTCAGAGATTTAGGGAATCAGAATAATTAAGAAGAATTAAATTAATTTAAAATAAATAGAAAGTGTTTAAAAGCATTCCAGTTAATTTAAAAGAATACATAGAATTCAACAAACTGAAAAGGATTCAAAGGAATCCAATGTTATTTCGAAGGAGTTTAAGTAGATTTAAAATATTTATAAATAATTTTCTAAACTAGAGAGTATTATGCAACTGCTAAGCATGTGTGCTATTTTCCACGTAAGTATGTGTACCACATTGATCGACTCAAAAAACAGAGTGCTTCTTTTATTCGACTAACACCAGAGTCGTTAGTATTGGTAAGTGAAAAACCTTATTTCATCGACTTCTTTTAGACTCTTTATTTAGCAATATACAATATTGGCGTTTCGAAATCAGAAAGATTACCTCATCAAATTCTCTAATATAAAAATATAAAAATTTTGAACCATTAAAAAACGTATTATGCAACTTTATAACGTGATGGTAATTAAACGAATATTAAAATGACGTTACCTTTGGTCATTTCGCAGAAATTTATGGATAAAATCGAAAAATTTGAGTCGTTAAAAATTAAAATTACAATAAGGATGACAGGGTGTGCACCCTCCGTCTCCGTGTTTAGAAATGAGCACTCGATGCAATGAGAACATTTGTCCAATGAATGACGCCTTGGCGCATGCATAGTAAAGCTTTCAAAAAATTATAGGCCTAAGCCCTAGCAATATTATATAATCAAATATATGTGATTCAATAATAATAAAAATAAAGTAACAAAAAAATGGTGTGAAATTCCAAGTTATACAGAATTAACCGAATAAAAAACGTAGATTGACAATATTCAGACGTGAAATAGACGTTGACTTAATATAATGAATTTAAAATCATGTTGTAATATTCGCTAAAAAAATATTAATCAGTTATTTTTTTGAGACAGTTTTCTCCTTCTGTTTTAATGAAAACCATGTTAGCATTGCATTCCATTTAATGGGAGTTGGATCCCTGTTATGATATTGAACCAAATGTTTAGATAATAACTCGCGACTTTTTCCACATGCTTGATGTTATTTTGGCGATTAACACGTGATTTTATAAACGACATTTCCAAATGCATAAATTTTGTTGAATAAATTTAAAACAAAACTGTTTTTATAGTTGATTCCAAGTTAAATAAAATTATTTAATTAGGAAAAGATAAATTACTATCGGCGAGCAAATTCGAGTCCTCTAGCTTTGACGTTGAAAAAGTAAGTGAAGAAAAAATGGTAGTCTTATGAAAGACGAATGATTTTAAAGATAATATTAAAAAAAAAATAATAGGAAAAATCTAAAAAAATTAATGGTGGTACTTAAAACATTTCTGAACAGATTGCCGTCAAACAATTTTCAAAATATAAATAATTGTTAGTTTTTTGTAAATAAATATGCGACTGAACTATCTTCAGTTCTAATGAAGATAATGAAGAGATTTAAATTGGAGGTAGTAAGTTGAACTATCTGTAATAATTTAAAATTTGAAGGAAGTATCTGCTTCTTGTTGTCTTCGCGCAAATTGCGATACTTGAAGTTAGTTTTTTTATATAGGAAAGCAAGTGCCAAAGACCAACGTGGTGCCGTTTTTTCAGGAGATCGTCCTCGGTTTTTCTCACCACAGGGAAAGGGTTCGAAGGCCAGAGTGAGGCTCAGAGGTACAAGTTGGGTACCACGCTGGTTTCTGGCACTTGATTTCCCATATAAAAAACTGACTTCAAATATCGCAATTTTCACGAAGAAAACACGAAGCACATACTTCTTTCAAATTTTAAATTATTACAGATAGTTCAACTCCAATTTAAATCACTTCATTATCTTTATTAGAACTGAAAATAGTTCAGTTGCATATTTATTAACAAAAAACAAACAAATTATTTATATTTTTCAAATTTTTCGACGTCTTTGAAAACTATCAAATTTCCTTAATTTTTTTCAGATTTTTAGATCTGTAAGCTAAAACAAATTTTTTGAAATATTACTTTTTAGCTCATTAACGTACAACATCGCACCTTTAAAATGATTCGTCTTTCATTAAGTTACCATTTTTTCTTCACTTACTTTTCCAACCTCAAAGCCGGAGGACTCGAATTTTATCGCCGATAGTAATTTATCTTTTCCTAATCAAATAAATTTATTTAACTTGGAATCAACTTTAAAAACAGTTTTTGTTTTAAATTTATTCAATAGGCTTAGGAGGCTCAATACCCTTAGAAGGGTATGGAGATGATGTCCTGTTTTACATAAACAATTCCACAATATTTGGAATGTCGTTAGAAGGTTCATTTTTCTTTAAATGTAACTCAGAAATTATTTTGTTAATATGTTTCTGTACGAACTCATTAGGATAATTGTTATACGATAAGTATTTTTGAACAATTTGCAGGTTATCTAATTGGAAAGTATTATCGAATAGCAGAATAGCGACATAGACTAGGTTTTTAACAATTCCTATTTTATGTTGAACAGGGTGGTTGGATACAAAAATAAGAGACGACGGAAATGGAGGATGCACGCCATGTCATCCTTATAATTTTAATTTTTAACCATTAAATTTTTCGATTTTTAACATAAATTTTTGCAAAATGACCTGAGGTAATGTAATTTTACTATTCTTTAAAATACAAGCACATTGTAAATTCATATAATGTATTTTTTAATGGTTAAAATTTTTATATTTTTATATCAGATAATCTGATGAGGGAATCGGTCTGACTCCGAAACGTTATTATTGTACATTTCTGAATAAATAGTCTGGAAGAAGTTGATGAAATAAGGTTTTTCCTTGCCAAGACTAATTTGTTGTTTCCCAGACGTTAAATTAGCATTTGTACACCCTGAAGTACTTTTCATAACCAGAGTTGTTGTTTTAAAGATCACACCAAAATATGTTTTTTTTAAATGGAGGTATCGAATTACAAGCTAAAAAAAGAATACCTAAAATTGTTATACCTTAGAATTAATTTGTATTAAATTCAGTAAAATTTTTCTGGATTTAAGCAAAATTAGAATAATTTTCAGTCTTTGTTACCTAAATGTGAGATTTGATTTAATGCTTATCATTTCCAGGTAGGCAATAATCATAACTTTTCTTTTTACTCCCTATATGAATTCCGCAAGTCAATTTTAGAGAACAACTATTTCCTCTTCAAAATTCCCAAATTTACGTAATAAAACACCAGCCCCGAAATTCCCTGAAATTTCATTATTAACACTCAAAGCTCCAAATTCCTCCCTAAAATTGTCTTACGCTAAAAGATTATCGCGCTATAGGAGGAACCATTTAAGAATAACGAGTTTAATTAGTCGCATTCAGTCCGATAAAAAGGAAACAAATCTGGCTCAGGTTGACTGAGGCATAAAAAACACAGCCTCACAGCAAAAGGATTGCAAAAAAAGAATAAGATAAAAAAGAAGAGAAATCGGCAAGTATTTTTCTAACGCAAGGGCCCGGCTATAAAAGACAGTAGAGGAATACCAGTCCCCCAACTCTCGCGCCCCTATACCAACAAACTACCCCCATATCTACCTAACGCGTCTATGATGCTCGTGAAAGAGCGAGAGGGGTGAATTGAGGATGAATGGATGGGGAGAAGGAAAGAGAGAAGAGAGAAAGAGAGAGGAGGGTATACGTATACACGGGTAGATGCATAGCATGGCTTGCGGAGGGCACAAGTTAGTGTCTATATAGGCAAGAGATCGATAGAGGACAGAATCCCGGGACATCCCCAGCGATCCTGTTCTCTTATTCTTGCAAGAAGCGTCCTACTAGTGTGGCTCTCATACCTTTCCTTTGCTTCCGCGGGCATTGCCGGTGATGTCAAGACATGAGTCGGTGAATTATCACACCGGCTGTAACAGTCGCAGCGGATTATTATTATTATTATTATTACATTGAATGCAGCGAGCCACATAGGTAGGTATCTCTATCCGTTTTGTATATCTCTGTATCTGCATCTGTTCTGTATCTGCATCCATATAACAGAGAGCACCAACAGAGAGAACAGAATGGAACAGAGAGGGTTTTCCGCCGGGACACCCTGGCCTAGCAGCTACATTTCGAGGCCTCTAGACTCTAGACTCTGGCCTCGGAGGCGAGCGCCTAACGAGATTAGAACGAGAAGATACTACTCTAGGAAGAGATAATTTAAATGACATAAACTCATTGCCGAGATTTCCGCTTAGGTGCGAGTGCGTGTATAATAACCGAAGGAGAGATTACCTTCTATGCAGCTTTCGAGCTCATTACTCGTTAGAGATGTCACGGATAAGGGGACCTCCGAATATTATCAACAGCCACGAACTGGCGACTAGAGGGCAACAATTTCTCCCATGGGGGTCTTCCGTCTTTCACTTGATTTACCTGATTGGAGTAAAACGATCTGTGGAGAGATAATATTGGGGCTTGGACGTTTGAGGGTCATCCTTTAAGTAAGAGGGATTGTAGGTAATCTTTTTGGAGTGGTTTTTTTACTTAAGGGTAGTCCATTTTCGTAGAGATGAATTCAGAGCAATAAAGTGCTGCCCAGTTTTGAGAGAAATAGGAGAATAGAATTTTTGTTGAGACAATTTAAAGGTTCCTAATTTGTAGTAATTTCGGGAGAATGAAATGAAAATGGCAAAGAATCATTTTTAACGTAATTAAGGGATTTCTCTGAAATGTAAGGAATTTATAACAATATTGTAAAATCTAATTGAATTTGCGAATACCTGACGATCAATTCATTTGATTTTTTATTAAATAAAGCAAAACTATGACAAGGATCACCGTTGTGTATCGAACTAATTTGGTCGAATTCTTTTGGACCCTAAAGCCAAGAGTAATCCACCAACAATTATTATTTCACAATTTTGTTCTCGAAAGTTCATATAATCTATTCTGATGATTATTTATTAAAATAAATAGAAAAACTTCTCAAGATACATTTTGTTAGAAATTTTTTTAAGAAACAATTTTGTTTGTTTGACTTTTTTCGTATTGTGTTACGTTTTAGAAAAAAATGTGACTTTTCTCTTGTTCAGCCAAAAGAAACTAGGAAGAAATATTTAGAAACATAAACTTAAAGGAAGTCAAGTTTTGTAACAGAATTACACAAAAAACACTAAAAAGAGGTATGCTTGATATTTTGAATCGTTTCTGACAGTAATAGAAAATTCTATTTTCAGAAAAAAATATCGCGGCCTCCAAAGTGGTTTAGGCCGCATAAAACCGATAGGATTTCTTTCTTATATTATGTAAAAATATATTGCAACAAATAAAAACAAGATCTCGAACATACGAAAAGAAGATCTTCTAGAAAACCCAACCCTTTTTATTCTTTGCAATATTTTATCCAATTGTTTGCTTTTATAAGAAAGTTATCCTATAATCTGTATGCGGTCTAAGCCAGTTTTTAAACCGGGAGAAATTTTCTTTTCTAAAAAAACAATTTAAGAATTGTTTTTCGTAAACGATTTTGTGAACGCGAAAACTTTTATCTACATTTTTTTGTATATTTTGTTGTTTCCATGCAAAATGCGACAATTCCAATTTAGGAAAAAAAATCTTCTGGCCCTAAAAATGGTTTAGTCCGCATAAATCATCCGTCTTCCATGTACAAGGTAAAGTTTAAAAATGTATGCAAGTGTGTTTTTTTATGAAAATCGACTTTTTATTTTTTTTTATTTTTATTTCGGTAATATAAAATTTTTTTGAACATTATCGATATCAAAATTGAGCTACTCGTAAATTCGTGGGAAATATTTTGTTCCTCAATCTGAAAAATACGTGTTGCATAATTTTATCTGAAAATCACGTATTTTCTTGTCTAACCTGTCTGATTTGAAATCGATACGATCTGAAGTAATAATAAAATTTGTTGTAAAATCGCTTAAACCTAATGAAGAACGTTAGTGTGGTGTTACATAACTCGATTTTAAAAAATGCTTCATTTGAATAACGGGTCAAAAAGAAAAGTTTGACCTTTTAGTGAAATTCACTTTCAGGGGTAGAACATCCCATTTTCGTGTACATTACTTTAAACACATTTTTATCACTTCGGCAGATATTTTTAAAGCTTTCTACTTACTTTACAGACTCAGAAGTCTAAAATAATGACGAGAACAAGAAATTATTTAATTAAATTTATTAATCACACACACGCACCCACACAGAATACTTTGGAAAACCAGATTTACTATCTCACCTGGAAAAAATTGTGTAAAAACTAACAAGGTCACTTTCCAAAGAAGTGTCTTTCAGGGCGATTTCATGAGCCCACTCCTCTTTTGTCTCACACTGTTACCACTGTCTCTAGCACTTCGCCATTCCCAGGGGTACCTTTGTGGCAAACCTGCAAATCGAAAGCACAAGGTTATCCATGTATTTGACATGGATGACCTTAAGATTTATGCTAAAAATAAAGAGCAACTAAATATAGCTCTAGGGATTGTCGAACGATGCACTAAGGAAATAGGAATGGAATTTGGGTAAGAAAAATGCGCTAAGTTTTATTTGAAGCGAGGAGAACTTAATGGAATATCTGAAGACACTGAGCTCGTCAATAGAAGCGTTATACGACACCTTTGCGCTGGAGAGACTTATACGTACCTGGGCGTGCCACCGAGACGCATTCCAAATGTGGCATCTATAAAGGATACTCTCCGAGACAGATATAAACGGCTCATCCGGCAGATTTGGTCTTCTGAACTGTCGGCGAGCAAGAAAGTATCTGCAACGAACATACTTACCGTCCTAGTACTACTCTATTCATTTGGAGTAGTTCTATGGACAAAAAACGAGCTCAGATCCCTTGATATAGAAACACGAAAGGTTATGCACATAAAAAAAAGCATGCATCTTAAGCCTTCTGTTCCGCGACTCTTCATCTCACGCCGTCAAGGTGGTCGCGGAATATTGAATCTTGAATGTTTTTACAACGGGATTATTCTAGGTGCAGCACATAGAGTTGCAAATGGAAGAGACCCTCTTCTGAAAATGGTCAGGAAATGTTTCTGTACAAAGCAGCGGAGAAGGCTGCTGAAACACTCGGACTTAACTTCAGTATCAGGGGTGAGCAGAATGCATCAAATCTTATCTATCTCGAGTACTCACTCCTGAAAGCCTGGATTCAGAAAGCACAGGAGAACTTCCGGGAACAGCTCCTCGATAAGAGGATGCACAGCATAACTTTTGCTTTCCTTAAATCACCCAGATTGAAGTCGGGCACGGAGGGTTTCATTTTGGCATGTCAAGATGGTGTCATTTCAACCTTAACATATAATCGCCGCATTTTGAGCCAAGACACATTCCCGATGATAGCTGCAGGGCATGCTATGCACACCCCGAGCATCTAGGCCAGATACTATCTAGTTGTCCAGCTCATGTGGGAACGACCTACATCCAAAGGCCCAATGCGGCACTAAGAGTGCCTTATTACCATCTCTGTCACTCTTATGGCATTAACTTTAATATGGCTCTGCTAAACGCTCCTAGAGAAATGGAGTCAATTGTCGAGAATGAGAAGTGCCGCATATACTGGAACTTTATATTTTTGACAATTGTTTCTGTTGCACACTCGAGGCCTGACATAGTTCTCCTTGGCTTCGAGAAGCGAACCATATTCGTTATTGAATTTTCGGCACCAGCTGACAAAAACATGATAGCCAAGGAGAAAGAACAGAAAAAGAGGTATAGAGACCTTGTAAGGGAGTTGTGACGATTGTTCCCGGAATATTCTGTTAAATTAATCGTCCTTATCATCGGCGCTCTTGGAGGTGCCAAGCATGCGGGGAAAATGCAGAAGGCGGTCGTTCTTGGGTCGCTCTGTGTCCTCAGGGCGCACGAGACTTTTTCCGGATCGTCGTATTGGATACGTCGCATACTGTAACCACCTATTAGTTATGGCTGAAATTTTACCGCGATTTCGCTGGGACCGGGTGCAATTTTTCAGATTAGCACCCGATCCCGGCAAAAACCTGCGGTTGTCCTTATGACAAAATTATATATAATGTATACTATAAATATATATATATATATATATTATATCATATAACATAATACTTTTCTTAATTTATTACCAGGATGCGAAATGCATTCACAAAATACGCCGTACTTTCGGCTCTTGTTATTTTTATGACGACGAAACTAGTTTGGGAAGTTTAGATAGTAGTTTTAAAATGTATGCACTAAAGAAATACTCAAAAAATAGAGCAATATTTTTTATAACTAGCCTGCAGTTTATATTTTTCGTGAATGCTCGTGCGTTGTTTTAAAAATAAAAAATTGAATTGCACATTCGAATGTTTTCCCGAAACATTTCATAGGCAAATCGGTTTTATCACATTGCAAACCAATTTTCTTTTTAAAGTAGAATATTTGATGATACCATAAACATTTTTCATATCAATATTTTTATCGACAAAAAGAAGTTTTAAAACACGACCCTCCATCGTCACTCTTCGAAGTAATATGACGTAAAGAGTAAAATAGCAGATCGATTATTTTGGAGTCGAGCAAGAAAAGTTTAAAATTCTGAAACGAAGCATTATTCCAAATTCAATTTTTATCACGAATTTTCATGCAGCAAGTTTTACTTTAAAGATTTGCGAAATTTTCTAAATGATTATTATTAAAAATACGGAATAAAAAGAGAACATATTAGGTCATAAAAATTCCTTTATAAAGTAATAAATTGAATTATTTAATATTATATAATATTTGAAAAAGATTCCCACAAAGTAGTATTCTTTATTGTTAAAAAAACTAGCAATCACCCAAATTGTAAAACTTTTTCGTTTACATGAACACAGGCTGTGTTTTTTTCGTTCCACTCGTTATATTCTTTGACGTAAATTTCATTCTCGCCTAACAAGTAGGTCAGAATTGAAACAAAATGATTCCTCACGTGTAATATGTTACTGTTATTTAATATTTGAGGACTGCAATGGACAAATAAAAAATAAAAAATGATTTGAAATTCAGATATTGAGGATTGAATAATACTTTTTTAAATAAATATACTTGGCAAGATATATTTCAATTCAGAAATTTGTTAATACAAATAACTGACAAATTAAATCCCATTTGTAAGTTTTTCTCTTTCACTATTGTACAAAGCTGTGGAAACAATATAGGTAGAAGTAACTCTTGATTAGAATTGAATGGGGACATTTACTAAATCCCGTTGATCTTTGGCTCAAACGAGCAGGAAAGGGGTAATTCTTACCCATTAAAGAGATCAGGATTATAAATAGGCCAATATTTCTTTGGATGGAAAGTTATTTTCCACTTCTCTTCCACTCATCTCTTTTATTTTTTGTTACTATCGATCTATCTCTTAAATTTAAACTCAATTTGTTTCAATTTCACTTCTATTGAAAAATCAAATAAGTCTTTAATATTCAATTTAATTTAACAATGAGTTATATCCCTACGATAAAAACTGAATCAATTTTCTATTAATGAAAACCATCCATTTGAATTATTGTAATACTGTTCTGAATATTCACTTATTCAAAAAATATGGTTATTCTTTCATTATTTCAAAAGAATTACTGGGCGCCTAACAATTTTATGGTTCCAAACTAAAGTTTCCCTTTTCTACAATGATTACATCTCTTTTGTAGAAACATGGAGTAACATTTAATTCTTAATAAAAGTTTCAGACAGGTAGTTTAATATCTTTTCGTATCAGGTATCCAATGATGATTCTAAAACAACTTTAAAGAATAATACGAAAAAAAGTAGTCATAAAAAGAGTCGGATTTAAATGGTAATTTTCTCACATCTTCTGCACTTATTCCTTGCAATATTATACTAAATTGGCTTGTTCTTCAGCTTACGAAGAAATATTTTTATTTCATTTGTGACTTTGTTTGAAATAAATAAAAAAGTAATCAATGCTAGTTACTGTTAATGTATATTAATTAGACTTTGAATTATAAAATTTAAATGTCTAAAGTTTTTAATGGGCTTTCTATCAAGTTTTCAATCCAATTGCAGCTTCGAAGGTTCTAACATTTTACTCATATTATTGGCTTTTATATCACAAGCACCGAACTTTATATACTAAACAGTTTCAGATTTAAGACATCAATAAGTTCTCAGAAGCCACAAACTGGGCACCTTTTATGATATCAAGTTTTCCTGATAATATTCGACTATCCACCTATCGAAATTTGAATTTTAACCCATTTTTACATACGTTATATTTATTTATATTTTGAAATAGCACATTTGACGAATTAAATCAATTTATTGAAATAAAAGAAACTTTCCGATTTAAGTGCTAAGTAATATCAGAAATCAGGAACCCTATGTAATAAAGAGCCCGGATCACACCGCACGAGAGAACGCACCTGAGAGTAAAAAAATCGATTTTCAGATTATTGGAATTTTAAATTGTTGATGAGGTCCTCTATCACTTGAAAAAAGAAAAATATGCCTCAAGTCAAAATTAGCAACCATACATGTCTTTAAACTTAAAGTACATTCTGTTCAACCGCAGCGCTCGGCTCATTTAAGATGTTTGCCACGCGCTTGGTGGTGCCTCTGTAAGGAAGATGCTCTCAAACGCATGGAGCCTGATTTTCTACCTGCTCCTGGGAATTCGAGTCGTTTCCAAAACAAATGCCCGCCCTGAAAAATGTCCCATTTGACTCTTAGGTACGTTCTCTCGTGCGGCGTCACATGCGAAAGTCCAATGACAGAAAATTCATTTAATTCAAAGCGAGAAAACATATTATTTTTTGAATCACTCGAATTGGTCGAGTTTGATTTCTCAGCATTCCAGAGAAAATGGAATTTTTTGCGACCATTAAGAAGAAGATTTAAGCCCTGCATATCTGTGATCGACGGAAGGCACTTAGCCGAGCAAAGCTTGTTTTATCGTTGTTGAGAGGCAGGACTTGTTTATGTAACTTTTACGTATCACACGTAAAATATACTGCAAATTGAATAATCAATATTACTCCTCATGTTGTTACAATGTTTATTCCCACTTAGTCTAACTCCCTACCTATTTATATTGTTTACCATTACTTCGACATACTTTAACTTACTTTTAAATAAATAAGCAGGTTTCCTTTATTCTCCTCTTTCGTTTAAGTAAAAGTTAAGATAAAGAATATGAAAACTCTTGTCAACGTGAATTTATTTTTATTATTGATCATAAATCAGTTTGGAATTTTATAAAATATCTGTAATATGAAGTTATTCTCCTTCAGTGAAAATATTTCATCAATAATTTGCAACCTATTAATTTTGCACTTTAGATTAAAATGATAAATTTTTTTAAAAATTTCATAAAATTATGAGATGAAATGATTTTAAAAACTTTGTTATTTTCGTATTGTTAAGCAGATGCAAATAATATAAAATGTACAGTTTTTAATGCTTCGTTACAATTACTAAAATTTGACGTGCATTATATTTGAACTTATTCAATTTTAGAGATTGTCAAGTCTTTTACGCAATTATTAGTATTATTACTGGGAATTAAACGAAGGTAAACATTAAATTTGACTTTCGAACAATTTTATTTAAAACTGTTTAACCTTTTTAATTTTGGAGGTTTCCAATTAAATGAACATTAATGAAAATACATTTAAATACAAACGTTCTATAATAAAAAATAAAAAATTGAAGATATTTAGAAACTAAAAAATTTACATTCCAGCATCAAACATTAAATTATTTCGACAGAGGTCATGGAAGTAATTCGTGTCACTAACTAAGTGTCACTAAGAAATTCAATCTTTCACTTACGAAAAAAATTTTTAACCAAAATTACCTCTCTTGCAAGTTTATACGAATTTAAAAAAATAAAGAATGTCACTCTTTTAAATCAGAAAAAATGAAAAAATACCCATATTTTTATCTAAAGAAAAATTTGAAAGTTCCAGGATTTTACCAATTAAAACAATAAAAATTGAAACTTTCTCATTTGAAATTTAGAAATAAATTGAAAACAAAACTTCCTATTTCCAATTTTGAAAAGATCTGAAAAGAACTCATTCAAAATTGAATAATTTTAGGTGTTATCAAATGGGTGACATATGAAATTATTGAAAAAGTTTTTCTCTGAAAACTGACAAAATTACAAAATGGGTAGAGCTATAAATTACAAAAACATATGGTAGTTGAGAAATAATGCCCCATACATTAAAGAGCTTCTAACTTTAAACTTCACACAGTAAAAATTTCTATAAATTTATAAATTTAAATTAAATTTTTTAAAATTTAAATCTGTAGTTAAGTATTTAATACTCTAAATGAAAAGTTGTGTACCCCTTTAAGGTTTTTCTTAATTCTTATGACTCGGATAAATCTTTGTTAATCTGGAAAAGGGGCTGTCGTAAGGCAATTTAAGGGGGGAGGGTGTCACAAAAATCTTACGATATCTTAAGATAACAAAAAATGAATTCAAGGAGGACCTTACGTAAGATCAGTAACCTAAAAAGTCGTATTTTCAAATTGGGCCGGGCTAATGATGAATAAACAAATAGTAAAAGGCATTTTGTTTATTGATAGTAGTTGAATTATTTATTTAGAATAATATTGACGATAGTTAGATTATTTATTTAGAATAATATAAAATATTATTTCACAAAACTAGTTGTAATATTTAGTTCTTTGTACAACTAACACTGTGTTGGACTTTTTTTTGAATAAATAGGCTTTAAAAAAATTAGTCGTACTTTTTTTTGAATTTATGGTAAAAATCTTACGTAAGTTAAAGGGGGGGATTATAAAGATCTTACGTTGTCTTATTGAGGGACAGGAGAGGATCAAAAATTGCCTAAAATTGCCTTATGTATAAAGTAATGGACAGCCCCAAAGACCGAAAATTGGTTTTTGCTTTCAGAAGCCACCCTGAAATATTTATATTAAAAACTTGACTGCCAAGAAAAAACTTGAGGCGCCTGGCGTACGAATCATAATTGCTATTATTTAATATATTTGATTTTTGGTAAAACAGCAATGCGCTATCTTTATTTCAAATTTTCTATTTTTTTCCGTTGGTTGATAAGTGTAATTTATTTCTTCATAACTTTGAAATAGCGAGTAATCCAAAAATTCTTCTTTTTTCTTTCGTTTCAGCAATATTTAAAACACTAAAAATTGAAAAATTTTTTATCATGGATTTTAAAATTGGTTATGGTTTTAATATGAGGAAAAGAAAATGCAGGCAGGTGAAGACGAGCATTGCGCGTGTTCATTTACTCCTTGTATACAATGCACTGAAACTAAATTATTAAACACTCAGAAAACGATTGGATTGAATCAATAAAATTTTTGACAATAAATAATTCATTGACCTGATTGAATTTTTTGTTTGATTTAAACAAAGAATTTGGTGGGGCCAATCAAATATTTCTTATAACGCAGGCATGATTGACGTTATTTGTCAGCGACTTTTCATTTTTTCATTCATTTTAAAATTCATTTATTGATCATCAAAAATCTGGATTACATGAAGTATACATTTATATAATTTTGCTAAATAATAATATTGATTAAAGTATTTTGATCGAGAATCGAATACGGAGGGACCTAGCGGAACTTTTGTAATATTCACCCAGAGAAGCTGTAGTCAACCAAAAAAAGTTGAATTTTCATATTGCATTCTATTAATTCGGTTTTATTTAAGTGTAGAAATGAGAAAAGCTAAAATTTTCTTGAAAGAAAAGATCTAGAATATAGGTTTTAAATTTTCTAGAGGAAATCATACTGTGCTCTATTTGGGAACATTATATTTTTATGTCTCCGAAATGATCGGAAATGGGTACATTTTGTATTTCAAGACAAAATATAAAAGTAACTTTAGCATTTGAACGATTTATCAGCAGAAGCTCTAAAATCTAAAATATATAGTTTAAAAGGAACATTATTTTTTCAACAAAACATTAATCCCAAAGCCTTAAATATAAAATGAACTTTAATATTTAAACAAAGCTTTTTGGCCAAGATAAAATTGTAAAAGTAAAAACTGTGGTCCAAAGTTTAGGATAATTCTTAGGTTTTTCGGTCTGTGGCCACCCTGTTGATTTAATATTAATTCTTTTCCCGTGTATAATTTACGAAAGACGTTCCATTAAACAAAATTGGTGTACTGTATGGTAATTAAGTCGTTTTACTTAATTACTAGAATGATAATCCTTCAGGAAGAGCCTCGGTGGCTCAGTGGTTAGACGCTCGGACTTCACCTCAGAGGTCCGGGGTTCGATCCCTGAGCCGGTA
>JAAAKG020190259.1:0-24748 GCA_010014905.2 Druon quercuslanigerum
TTTTTATAAAAAGTTGTAGAGTTAATCGTCGAACCTTAAATGTGTAGACTTTAATGTGTAGACTCGACGTTTTCGCTCAATGTGTAGAGTGTGTAGTATCGATATGTGTAGTATCGACCGGTCCCTATCCTTTTTGGTTAAAAATCCAACTACTGTGTTAAAAAGTAATTTTGTGGTTATTGCAGATTATTTATTTTAGATGAAAATTTAACAATTTTGGTAAAAATTAACTTTTTTTTATTTAGAGAATTCATTTTTTTTGTAAAATATTTATCAGTTTATTTGAAAATATATTTCTTTGGTTAAATTTTTAAAAATAAAATTTATACGTTTGGGTTGAAAACTGAACTATTTGGTTAAAAAAGAATCTTTTTTGGGTAAAAATTAATCATTTTTTTGTTATAAATTTATATTCCCGGGTTATAAATTCAACTGTTTTTTTTATGATATTCATTTTTTTTTATTGAAATTTTTTTTACAAATATATTTCATTGGTTCAAAAATAAACTATTTGGCTTAAATTTTTATATATTTTTGGGTTGTTTTGAAATTAAACCACCTTGTTGAAACGTCAATTATTTCGTTAAAAATTAAGTTTTTTCTTGAAAATTAATATTTTTGGATTTAAGATTCAAGTCGTAGATAGAAAAAATGTATTTTTTATTTAGGAATTACTTAATTTGGTAGACAGTTAAACTTTTTAATTAAAAATTAACTTTCTTGACGAAAATTCATATTTTCGGTTCAGAAATTCAATTATTTTGGTTAAAAATTTATATTTTACAGTGAAAATTTAACAATTTTGGAAAAACGAAAATTTTGTTTGAAAGTTCATATTTTTGGGTTAAAATTTCAAACGTTTTTTTTTGAAAAGTAATTTTTTGTAGAAAATGATTTATGAGTCAATTTTTGTGTTAAAAATATGTTTTTTTTTTAATCCTTTGTTTAGGTTGACAATTCAACTATTTGTTTAAAAAATGATAATTTTTAGTTAAAAATGCAGATTTTTGGTTCAAATTTTATAATTTTGGTCGTTTATTCTTTTTTTTTTTTGAAAATTTAACTAATTTGTTAAAAAGTCAATTACTGGGTTACAAAATAACTTTTTTCGAAATTTCACTTTTTTGGGTTGTAAATACAATTTTTTGGTTAAAAATTAACATTTGTCTTGAAAATTCATATGTTCGGATTTAAGATTTTACTTTTATAGGAAAATCGTCATTTTTACTCGCGAACTCTAATTCGGTAGAAAATTAAACTATGCTGTAAAAATTAACTTTCTTGTTGAAAATTCAAATTTTCGGTTCAAAAATTAAACTATATTGGTTAAAAATCCATTTTTTCAGATGAAAATTCATCATTTTCTTTTTATAAAAGATATATAATTTTATTTAAAAATTCATTTATTTGGATGGATACAAAATTATTTGTTAAAAAATTTTTTTTTTCAATTCAACTACTTTGTTAAAAAGTCAATTATTCAGTTAAAAATCATATTTTTTTAAATTCATATGTTTGGGTTGAAAATTAAACCAGATGGTTAAAAATTAACTTTTTAAAAAAAATTTGTATGTTGAAAGTTTAACTATTTGTTTCAAAATTAACTTTTGTATTAAAAATTTATATTTTCGGGTTAAAAATTCAACTATTAAAAAAAAATTCCTTTTGCTGATTGAAGATTCATTTTATTTAAAAAATTATTCTCCTTGCTAAAAATAAAATATTTCGGTTAAAATTAGTTGTTCTTTTGTTTGAAAATTCAACAATTTGGTTAAAAAGTAACTTTCTTGTTACAAATTCATGTTTTTGGTTAAAAAATAATTTATCTTGGTTGAAAATTGAAGTATCTGGTTAATAATTAACTTTCTTGCAAAAATTAATATTTTTGGTTCAAAAAGTCAACAATTTTGTTTAAAAATTAATTTTTTTCTCTTGAAAATTCAATTATTTGGTACAAAAATAAACTATTTGGCTTAAAATTGTTTTTTTGATTTTTAGAAAATTCAACTACTTTTTTGAGAGGTAAATTATTTGGTTGAGAATTAATTTTTTTCTTAAATATTCATATTTTCGGATTTAAGATTAAAATCTTTTATAGAAAAAAAACTTGGTAGAAAATTAAACCATTTAGTTAATAATTAACTTTCATGTTAAAAATTAATATTTTTGGTTCGACAATTCAACAATTTTGTTAAAAATTAATTTTTTTCTGTTGAGAATTTAACAATTTGGTTAAAAAATAAACTATTTGGCTTAAAATTGTTTTTTTTATTGTTTTAAAAATTCAACTTTTTGCTGAAAGGTAAATAATTTGGTTTAAAATTAATTTTTATCCTAAAGATTCATATTTTCGGATCTAAGATTAAAATTTTTCATGGAAAAAAATCTTGCTAGAAGATTAAACAATTTTGTTAATAACTAAATTTCTTGTTGAAAAATTCATATTTTTGGTTAAAAAGTTCAACAATTTTGCTTAAAAATTAATTTTTTTGTCCGTTAACAATTGAACTATTTGGTGCAAAAATTTGTTTTTGTAAGATTATAGGGCGAAAGAGTTAATTCCATGAATGAGAACCACTGACGGCACCTTAAAAAAAATGTTTTTAATGGATCAAAATGAAGAGTGTGTCAAATCTGAAATACCGCTTGTTTGATAAATAATTGCTCAAAATCGTAAAAATATTAATAATACGATTTATGGATTTAATTACTTGATGGAAGCCTTAAATTCATTTATTAATGGCCGCGAATCAAAGGTGGCAATATATCTTCAAAGTCAGAGCAACCGTAATTCGCGAAACTGAGATGCCAATAAATTCGATTTCTCAATTTCGATCCTGAAAACTTATTAATTGGAACAATTTTTTGATGAAGACACTTTCCGAAAGGTCAGGACATATTTCACTCAACGTTATACTTTCACCATCACCATCACCATCACCGATTCTCCAAACCATAAACGGAGATAATAAAATAAAAAGTTGTTTGAACACACCTACCATTTTCGTATGTCATACTTCTTTGAAGTGAAACATAAATTTAAAAAAAATTACACTAATAAGGGAGCATCAGAATATTACAGTTGTTACATTTTCAGAGCAAAAAAGACGAACTAAAAAAAAATAGTTGAACTTTCAAGCAGAAAAAGACCAGCGCGAAAATTTTGAAAAATTGGAAGTTTATTTCCGAAAATTAAGGTAACGCTATAATACATAATGTGGTAGTTTTCAAATGCCGGCATTGACATGATACCTCACATGTATTGGAATTTTATTATATATATATATATATAATTAATGGAATTCAAGGAATTCGTGGAAGTCCATGAATTCCGTACATTTCGTCAATTCCAATTCCTCGAATTCTACGATTTCACGAATTAGTTAAATCCCGTTTTAATTATATATATATATAAATATATATATAAATATATATATACATAGAATTCAAGGAATTCATGGAATTTAAGGATTTTGCGGAATTCGTAGAATTTACGAAATTCCGAGAATTTACGGAACACAGAATTCAAGAAAGTCACAGAATTCATGGAATTTACGGACTTTAACGAATGCAATGAATTCACGGAATGTATGGAATTAAACAAAAAATAGAGAATTCGTGGAATGCACACGATTTACGGTATGGAAGAAAATCAGGAAATTCGCAGACTTCGCGGAATCCAATGAATTTACGAAAGTCAAGGAATTCAGGGAATTTACGGAATCGAAAGAATTCACGGAACTCAAAGATTTCATGAAACATGGACTTCTACGATATCCTTGAATTCCATTAATTCCGGGAGATTTTTGAATTCCGAATTCTTGAATTACGAGAATTCCCTTAATTCCGTAAATCCTTTGAATTCATTGGATTTCGTGAATTCCTTGAATTTCTTGAATATCTTGAATTTCTGGAATATTTTGAATTCCGTGAATTCCTTGAATTCTTTTATTTCCGTGATTTCCTTAAATTCCGGGAATTCCATTAATCCAATCAATTCCATGAATTTCGCGAATTTCGTTAATTTCGTAAATTTCGTGAATTCACGGAATTTACGAAATTCATGTAATTCATGAAATTTCTATGATTAATGGATTTCGCGGTCATGGAATTCACGAAATGTATGGAATTCATGGACTTCTACGAATTCCTTGAATTCCATTAATTCCAAAAAGTTTCTCGAATTCCGTAAATTGTTTGAATTACCCAAATATTTTTAATTCGTAAATTCCTTGAATTTCTTGAAAGCAGTAATTCCCTTGAATTTCTTGAATTCTTAGAATTCCTTAAATTCTTTAAATTCCGTGAATTACTTGAATTACTTGAATACCTTGAATTCCGTAAATGCCTTGAATTTCTGCAATTCCATTAAATCCACGAATTCCATGAATTCCTCGAATTTCATTAATTCCATGAATTCCTCGAATTTTATTAATTCCATAAATTCCATGAATTCCTCGAATTTCATTAATTCCATAAATTCAATGAATTTCATGAATTTCGTGAATTTAAATTTATGGGATTAATGGAATTGGCGGAATCTACGAAATCACGGAATTAACGGAATGTATATAATTAATGGAATTTTACGAATTCCTCGAATTCCATTAATTCCGTAAGTTTCTCGAATTCCGTAAATTCTTTGCATTACGTGAATTCCTTGAATTCCATAAATTCCTTGAATTTCGTAAATTCCTTGAATATACCTTGAATTCTATTAATCCCAAAATTCCATGAATTTCGTGAATTACGTGAATTCACGGAATTGGCGAAATTCATGAAATTCATGAAATTTATGGGATTAATGGAATTCGCGCAAACTATGAAATCGCGTAATTTCCGGAATGTATGTAATGATGGACTTCTAAGAATTTCTTAAATTCCATTAATTCCCTCAGTTTCTCGAATTCCGTGAATTCCTTTAATTCCGTAAGTTTCTCGAATTCCGTAAATTCTTTGAATTACGTGAATTCCTTGAATTCCATAAATTCCTTAAATTCCGTAATTCCCTTGAATTTCTTGAATTTTTAGAATTCCTTTATTTTTTAGAATTCCTTGGAATCTTAGATTTCCTTGCATTCTTTGAATTCCTTAAATTCTTAGAATTCCGTGAACTACTTGAATTCCTATATCTTGACTTCTATGAATTCCTTGAATTTCATTGATTTCTGTGAATTCTTTGAATTACTGTAATTGCTTTAATTCCGTAAATTTCTTGAATTCGTTGAATTCCTTGAATATCTTGAATTCATCGAATTCTTTGAATTACGTGAATTCCTTGAATTCCAAAAATTCCTTGAACTCCGTAATTCCCTTGAATTTCTTGAATTTTTAGAATTCCTTTATTTTTTAGAATTCCTTGGAATCTTAGAATTCCTTGCATTCTTTGAATTCCTTAAATTCTTAGAATTCCGTGAATTACTTGAATTCCTATATCTTGACTTCTATGAATTCCTTGAATTTCATTGATTTCTGTGAATTCTTTGAATTACTGTAATTGCTTTAATTCCGTAAATTTCTTGAATTCGTTGAATTCCTTGAATATCTTGAATTCATCGAATTCTTTGAATTCCGTGAATTCCTTGAATACATTGAATTCCGTGAATGCCTTGAATTCCTTCAATTTCATGAAACTCGCAAATTCCACGAATTTCGTGTATTGCGCGAATTCCTTGAATTCACAGGATTTACGGAATTCGCAGAATTTAACAAAAATCAGGAAATTTGCGAAATTCAAACAATTAATAGTTAATAAAAATCAGGAAGCTAACAGAATTGATGGAATTCAAGGAATTTAACTATTTCGTGAAATCGTGGAATTAGCTGAATTTACGAAATTCATGTAATTAATGAAATGCAATGAATGAATGAAATTCAAGGAATTCATGAAATTCAATGAGTTCAAGAAATTCCATGAATGAAAGTTTCATATAAAAAAACTAATTTTAAACTTAAAAAAAATATCAACAAAACGGTTGAATTTTCTAAATTAAAGTTGAATTGCGAACCCGAAAGTATGAATTTTCAATCAAAACAGTTAATTTTCAACGAAATAGTTACATTTTCAATCAAATATTTAAATATTCAATTTAAAAAATTAAATTTCACAAGTAAAACAGAATTTTCAAAAAAATAGTTAAATTTTCAACTAAAAAATAAACTGTTAACAAAATAGTTCTTTTTTTGACCAAAAATATGAATTTCATAAAAAATTCCTAAATTTAAAAAAAGCTAATTCCTAATCAAATACGTAACTTTTGAACAAAATAGTAAAATTTTCAAACCAGAAGTTTGCAATAAAAAAAGTTTATTTTCAAATAAACAGTTAAATTCGCAAATTATTATTTAAATTTTCAGTTTAAAAATTAATTTAACAAACAAACAACAGAACTTTTAACTAAATATTTAATTTTTTAAACTAACAATATAAATGTTTATTCAAAAGAGGTTGCCAAGCCAAACATATTTTTAAAAAAAGATTTGCAACAAAATATGTAAATTTTCAGATCAAATAATTAATTACTACAGAAAAAATAAAACTTTTTAAATAAATAGTTTTATTTTTGAACTAAAAAAGATAAATATTTAACCAAAAATGCAATAGTTAAAGTTTTATTTTAAAGAACAAAAATTTTTAATAATTAAAAAACAAACAGAAAGGGTAAAATTTCTACGTTAGAGTGAAATTTCCAGTCCGAAAGTATCAATTTTGATGAAATAATTCATTTTCAACCAAATATTTAAATTTTCAACCGAATTTTAAGTTAAAACAATTTAATGAAGAAAAACGAAGAAAACACAGAAAAAAAGAAAATGTTTTTACAAAACGGCTAAATTTTCTACATTAAAATAAAATTTCCAATCTGAAAATATAAATTTTATATAAAAAAATAGTAAGAAAGAAAAAAGAGAAATTAAAAAAACAGTTGAACTTTTCAACCAAAAAAGATCAGCGCGAAAAATTATGAAAAATTGCTGTAGACTTTTAAACGTGATTACTCGTTCAGAAAACGTAAAAATTTAAGAAAAAGTTTAACGAAACGGTGGAATTTTGTACATTAAAGTTGAATTTTTATTTTTTATAATTATAACAATAGAATATAATGGATAAAAACTAAAAAGCCATTGCAAAATTTATTCTTGTGATTTTTTTTTCTATTTTTTGGCATCAAATTAAAAAAACAAATTATCCACGACGTGCAAAAGAAAATTTCAAAGATTAAGTTTTAATATATGATATATTTTTATTGATATATATGATATATATATATATATATATTCTATTGATATATTTTTAATGTATTTTTGGACCACCTTAAAAAGGATTCTCTATTATTAAAAAAATTATTCAAATAGATTGGAATCAAAAAATAAAAAAAAAAAAAAAAAAAAAAAAAAAAATTATACTCACATAAACTGCACCCATAAATCAGACCAAAATTTCTTTCTTACCTGAAACAGACAAATAGGCTATTAGAAAAAATAATTTATTTTAAACTATTGTTTGAAAATTAAAACATTTTTTCAGTCAAATATCAAATATAAAATTTTTTGTTGAGAATTAAAATTGTTTCGTAGAAAATTCAACTCATTGGCTAAAAGTCGAACTATATCGTTACAAATTAATTTTTTTGGTTAAAAATTTAAATGTTTAGTTAAATGGCTTAATTTTGTATAAAAGTTAAATATTTTGTTGAACTTTCATGTATTTAGTTCAAAATTCGTCCTTTTTGGGTGAAAATTCAACTATTTGGTTCAAAGTTGAACTATTTTGTTAAAAATTTTTTTTTAAAGAAGATTGATCATTTTAGATTAAAATTCTTTTCTTTGTTTAGAAATTAATTCTTTCTACTGAAAATTTAACTATTCTATTTTTTCTGGAATATTTTATTTTATTTATTTTTTATTTATATTATTTTATATATATTTTCATTTGAAAATGAAACTGTTTGGTTCGGTTTTATATTTAAAATTAAAATATTTTTTGTTTAAATATCAACTATTACATTTTTTGTAAAAATAATATTTTTGGCTTGAAAATTCTATAGTTTGATTGACATTTTTTTCTTCGACTGAACAATTTTTCTTCGGAAGAAATTTGTCTCTTGAGATTAAAAATTCATCTCTTTTGATTAAGAAGTATTTTGTTTAATTTTTTTCAGAATGTAACTTTTTTGTTAAAAAGTAATATCTTACAACTATTTTAAGTTTTATAATTTAAAAATTAAACAGACTGGTTAAAAATTGATCTACTTTATTACAAAATTATTTCTTCAATCAATTTTTTTTCAATTTTCTTAAAAATTTATCTTTTAGTTTAAAAATTTAACTAAATGGTTTAAAAATTATTCTATTCGGTTAAGAATGCAATATTTTTACTCGACATTTTTACCTCGAGCCAATTAAAAAAAAAAATTTCTTCTTAGAGAACTTTCAGAGCAACGAAACTCTACAGAAGACTTTTTATCAACGTTGTGAAATACCGCAGGATTTTTTTTTCTTCCAGACGCCTTTTTCGAATCCTGAAACTTTCCTTACGACTTTCCCGGATTCACTACTTTCCTTTATCGTTCACGACTTTCGGGAGGATTTAACTTCACCGAAATAACCCACAGATTGGTTTCCGAATCGTGATAGCAAGAAAAGACAAATAAGAAAAAAAACGCTACTTATTTTCTTTGATTAGAAAAATTATATTAACAATTATTCGGGAAGATAAATGCTTAATGGTATAATAACAATAAGTATAAAATTATCTTGAGTGTGATAAATTATTAATAATAATAATACAGCAATAATGATAATAAAAACCAGAGCCTTTTTGGCTGCGTTAGTTAGGCGCTCGGATTCACATTAGAGGTCCGGGGTTCGATTCCTGAGAGGGTATCCCTGGAAATTTTCTATGTACCTTTATCGAGTTTCTGGTGGTTCCATTTTTTTTGTTTATAGATATTTATTGACGGGCAAAGAACCATGAAGTTTAAAACGTGTTTCCCATAAGAAAAAAATAAAGTTTTTGTAAATTTTATTCAAAATTGTCAATAATACCTTAATCAAGTTGAAATTCAACTTTGTTGAAAAGTCAATTATTAGGTTTGGAAATAACTTTTTTTTTAATTTCTAGTCGAAAATTCATTTTTTTGTTTGTTTAAAATTTATCATTTTGGTATTTTTTTTTAAATTCAACTACTTTATTATTATTTATTTTTTTTTTGAAAATTCAAATGTTTGGGTTAAAAATTCAACTATTTGTTTAAAAATTAATTTTTTCTTGCAAATTTATACATTTGGTTTAAAAATTCTAGTGTTTTTTAGAAAATTGATTTAGTTGTAGTTGAAGATTTATTTTATTTCAAAAATTAATTTGTATGGTTTTTGACTCTCAACTATTTGACCTGAATTTGTTTTTTTGTTTTGTTTAAAAATTGCAAATCTTTTTTGAAAAACTCGTCTTTTTCACTTGAAAATTCCTTAATTTGTTAGAAAATTAAACTATTTAGTTAAAAATTAACTTTCTTGTTGAAGAAAATTCATAGTTTCGTTACAAAATTTCAACTATTTTGTTAAAAAAATTAATTTTTCTCAGTTCAAAAATTAACTATCTTGTTAAAAATTCTTTGTTTGTTTAGGTGAAAATTAAAATTTTGTTTGAAAATTCCTATTTTCGGGTTAAAAATTTAACTGTTTTTAGAATATTAATTTTTGGGTTGAAGATACATTTTTCAAAAATTAATTTCTTGAATAAAAAAGATTTTGGGTTAAAATGGACTGTTTTTTGTTTGTATGAAAATTCAACTAATTGGTTGAAAAATCAATTAATTTTTTAATTAAATTAAATTTTTTTTAAATAAAGATATTTATAGGTGGGGCAAGCACCACGGAGTTTTTCCTCACGTATTTTTAATTTTTTTTAATTTTTTTTTTTTAAATTTTTTAAATTTAAAAAAAATTTTTTTTTTAATTCACGTATTTCCCATTAGAAAAAAATAAGTTTTTTGTAAATTTTATTCAGAATCGTCAATAATACCTCAATCAAGTTGAAACTCAACTTTGTTGAAAAGTCCATTAGGGGGTTTGAAAATAACATTTTTTTTAATTCATAGGTTTCAGATCAAAATTTAACTATTTATTTAAAAATTGATCTTTTCTTGTCGAAAAATCATTTCCTTTTGTGTTTTTTGAATTTATCATTTTTTTGAAAATTCAAATATTTGGGTTGCAAATTCAACTATTTGTTTAAAAATTCAAGTGATTTTTAGAACATTTATTTTCTTGTTGTTGAAGATTATTTTATTTCAAAAATTAATTTATTTGTTTGAAAAATAAACTATTTGACCTAAAATTGTTTTCTTGTTTTGTTTAAAAATTCAAATATTTTGATAAATAATTAATTTTTCTCAGTTCTAAATTTAACTATCTGCTTATAAATTCTTTGTTTTTTCGTTCGAAATTTAAATATTTCGTTAAGAATTTTTTTATATTAAAATATTAAATAGCCATTTTTTTATTGTTTAAGACTTCATTTTAGGTGAAAATTTAATAATTTTGGTGTATATTAAAATTTTGATTGAAAATTCCTATTATCGGGTAAAAAATTTAACTGTATTTAGAATATTAATTTTTTGGTTAATGATACATTTTTTTCAAAATTTAATTTCTTTGATAAAAATTTTTTTGGGTAAAATTGGTTTTTTTTTGTTTGTTTAAAAATTCAACTAATTGGTTGAAAAATCAATTAATTTTTTAATTAAATTCCATTTTTTGTTTTGTTTTTAATTAAAGATATTTATAGGTGGGGCAAGCACCATGGAGTTTAACACGTATTTCCCAAAAGAAAGAAATAAGTTGTTTGTTATTGAAAAGTCAGTTATTGGGTTTAAAATAAAATTTTCTTCAATTAATATGTTTGGGATCAAAATTTAACTATTTGGTTAAAAATTGATCTTTACTAGTCAAAAATTCATTTTTTTTTTAATTTATCATTTTATTTAAAAATTCAAATGTTTGTTTAAAAAATAATTTTTTCTTGAAAATTTATACAATTAGTTCAAAATGCAAGTGTTTTTTAGAAAATAGATTTCTCCTAAAACCTAAAATTGTTTTCTTGATTTGTTTGAAAATTTAACTATTTTGATAAAAAATTCATTTTTTTCAGATCAAAATTAAACTATCTGGTTAAAAATTCTTTGTTTTTTTGTTGTTAGAAATTGAATTCTTTCGTTAAAAAGCAAATTGTAGATTAATAAAGACTTCAATTTAGATGAAAATTTAAAAACTTTGGAAAAAATTAAAATGTTGGTTGAAAATTAAAGTTTTGGTTAAAAATTCCTATTTTCGGGTAAAAAATTCAACTGTTTTTAGAATATTAGTTCTTTGGTTAATGATACATTTTTTCCAAAATTTAATTTCTTTGATAAAAAAAATTTTTGGCTTAAAATTGGTTGTTTTTAGCTTGTTTAAAAACTCAACTGCGTTGTTCCAAATTAAATTATTGTGTTACAAATTATTATTTGTTTAAAATTCAAATTTTTGTATTGAAAATTCAACTATTTGTTTAAAAATTCATTTTTTGATAAAAATGTATACATTTGGGTTAAAAACTCAAGTCTTTTTTAGAAAATAGATTTTGTTGTTGAAGATTAATTTTATTTTAAAAATTAATTTGTTTGGTTGAAAAATAAACTATTTGATCTAAAATTGTTTTCTTGTTTTGTTTGAAAATTTAACTATTTTGATAATAAATTCATTTTTCTCAGATCAAAGCTAAACTATCTGGTTAAAAATTCTTTGTTTTTTTTTGGTTTAAATTTAACCCCTTTCGTTCAAAACCAATTTTTTTATTGTTAAAGACTTTATTTTAGGTAAAAATTGAAAAACTGTGGTAAAAATTAAAATTTTGGTTGAAAAATCCTATTTTCGGGTAAAAAATTCAACTTTTTTTTTAATATTAAATTTCGGGTTAAAGATTCATTTTTGTTCAAAAATTAATTTCTTTGATAAAAAAAAATTTTTGTTTGAAAATTGGTTGTTTTTTGTTTGTTTGAAAATTCAACTACTTTGTTGAAAAATCAATTAATTTTTAAATTAAATTCCATTTTTTTTCAATTAAAGATATTTATAGGTGGGGCAAGCACCATGAAGTTTAACACGTATTTCCCATAAGAAAAAAATTAGTTTTTTATAAATTTATTCTTGAAAAGTCAATAACTGGATTTAAAAATAACATTTTTTTAAAAATTCGTATTTTTGGGATCAAAATTCAACTATTTGGGTAAAAATTGATCTTTTCTAGTCGAAAATTAAATTTTTTTCAAATTTATCATTTTTTTGAAAGTTCAAATTTATGGATTTAAAATTCATTTATCTATTTAAAAATTAATTTTATCTTGAAAATTTATACATTTGGGTTAAAATTCAATTAATTTTTGGAGAATTGATTTTGTTGTTGAAGATTAATTTTATTTTAAAAATCAATTCTTTGTTTTTTGTTAGAAATTTTATCCTTTCGTTAAAAGGCACCTTTTTTATTATTGAAGACTTCATTTTAGGTAAAAATTATAATTTTAGTTAAAAATTCCTATTTTCGGGCAAAAAAGTCAACTGCTTTTACAATATTAATTTTTGGGTTAAAGAGAAATTTTTTTCAAAAATTAATTTCTGTTTAATTTGTTTGTTTGACAATTTTTACATTAAATTCCATTTTTCGTTATGTTTTTAATTAAGGATTCAGAATCGTCAATATTAGCTGAATTAAGTTGAAAATTACATAAATTGTTTAAATAATTTACTATAGTTTTTAGCAATTCTTTATTAGAAAAGAGTTAGAAAGTCGCAGTTTTTGCAAAAAATATCCACATTTTGTCCAATTTTCAAATATAGTGAGGTAACGGTTCAATAATTTTAACAAAAATAATTGTTTAAACAATTAATTATTATTTTTAATAATATTCTATCAGAATTTTGTTCTATCGCTAGAAAAATTGCAGTTTTCTCAAAAATGATCCACTGCTTGTCTAATTTACAATTATAATGGGGCAAATAATAATTAAACAAAGTTGACAAAATTAATTTTCTAAACAATTTATTATTATTAATAATAATTATTATTTTAAGTAATGCTAGAATGTTGCTGTTTTATCTGAAATTTTTAAATAATTCATCTACTTTTTACTAGGAGTGACCTAACAATTAATTTAATTATTTAAAATAATGACTTAAGCAAATTAATATTGTTTATAACTATATACTTTTTTATTAATGATAGATATTTGCAGTTTTTTCAAAAATTTTTATCTTTTCACCCACTTTTCACTTAATAAAATAATAAATAATGCAAGTTAAAAAAAAAGTTGTTTAAATAATTTATTATCGTGAACAAGTGAACTTTAACAAAAATCAGTGTTTAAATAGTATTGTACTATTTTCAGTTAAATATTTTTGCTCTTTTCCCAATGTTTAAAAAAAATTACTCCATGGAAAAATAGACAACCAGTTACATTTTTTTAAAGAAAACGCCACTTTTTAACTTCAAGCAAATCTAATATTTTTAACAATAAAAATAAATTGTGTAAACATTTTTTTTTGACTTTAATTAATTATTATTTTACTTCAATTGATAAGTAAGTAGTATAAAATAAAAGTAAGTATACAATAAAATAAAAAATTTCAAAAAATAAGTTCGATTATTTTCTAAATAATAATTTGTTTTAAACAATTATTTTTGATAACTTGAATTAAATATTAACTTAATCCAACTAAAAAGTGGACAAAAAGTTGAAAGTTTCAGAAAAAGTGCAATTTCTAACGTTATTTAGGACTGATATTATTTTTAAAAAAATTGTTTAAACAATTATTTTTGTAATTTTTATTTAATTATTAATTCAATCTAATTGAAACTTGAAAACAATAATAAATTGTTAAAAATATTCTATGTAAATATCTAATTATTAGTATAAAGTAGTATTTTATGTATTAAAAACAATTTGCAATTAAAAAAACCACAAAAAATTATAATTAGCGCCAAAAACTCACAAATTGATTTTTTGTAAATTTGTTTTTTTTTGTGAATTGCTTTGTTATAAAAAAAATTTGTCTTTTTGTTAAAAAAAAATCATCTCTTTTGGATACAAATGCTTCTAATTTGGTTAAATGCTAATTATTTTTAATTTCAAAGTCTACAATGTATATTTTTGTTTGAGAATTTATTTTGTTAATTGAAACTTTATTAATTTTTTTAAACTTTATCATTTTTCTTGAAAGTACTACTTTTTGGTTTAAAATTTAAGTGTTTTGTAGAAAATAGGTTTTTTTTTTAAATAAAAAAATCAGCTTTTCATAGAATTTGTTTAAATTTGTTTAACAATTTAATTATTTTGTTGCTAATTGAGTTATTTTGTTTAAAAAAATAACTTTTTTTTCAGTTGAAAATTCAACTATTTTTGTTGAACTACTTTGTGAAAAATTCCTTCTTTCAGTTGAAGATGCATTTCTTGGGTTAAAATTTTTGTTGAAAATTCATATTTTTTATTGAAAATTTTCCTTTTTTTGTTTAATTCAACTGGTTGAAAAATCGTTCTTTTTTCGTAGAAAATGTAATTATTTATTTTTTTTGTTTATATTGTTTGTTTAAAAATTAATCTATTTTGTTGAGAATTCATCTTTTTTGGTTCAAATTAAAACTTTATTCGTTTTATAAAAAAAAACTGTTCAATCTTTAGTCGAAAATTGTGTTTTTTTTTAAGTTGAAAATTCATCTATTTGTTTTTGAATTTATGTATTTTGTTCAAAAGTCGTATTTTTGGTTAGAAAAATAATATTTGTGGTTCTAAGCTTATTTTTAATATTTAATATTTGTTCGACATTTTCTTTGGCTGCAAATTAATTTTCTCATCTGAAAATTTAATTATTCCATTTTTGGCTGTAAATATATCGTCCGTATTTAAAAATTTACGTAAGTTGGTTTGGTTAAATAATAATTTTTATAAGTGTATTGCTATTACATTTTTGGCTGGAAACTATTATTTTTTATTGACAAATTTATCTTTTTAACAATTTTTAACTTTAAAAAAACTTAAAATTAAACATAAACTTTTTAAAGTTCAGTTAAAGTGATAAATCTTTAAATAAATAAAAAACTAACTTTAAATTAAATAGTTAAATTTTGCAGTCAAATAAACAAAGTTTCAGATAAAAAAATAAATCTTTAACCAACAATTACTTTTTTTATTTAAAATTTATCTTCTTCACTTAGAGTTCAACTATTTAGTTAAAGATTAATTTTGTTTGTTAAAGATTCATTATTTTATCTGAAACTTTGTTTATTTGGTTGCAAAATTTAACTATTTTATTTAAAGTTAGTTTATTTTTTATTTAAAATTTTAAAAAATAATATAAAAAATAACAAGTGAATTGCAACAAGAACCAATGTTTAAATAGTATTGCACTATTTTAAGTTAATTATTTTTACTTGTTTCCCAATGTTTAAAAAAAATAGTTGACGTGAATATAGACAAACAGTTAAAATTTTTTAAAGAAAACGCTAATTTTTTAACTTCAAGCAAATATAACAATAAATAATAAAAAAATTAACAATAAAAATAAATTGTGTAAAAAATTATTTTTTTTTTACTTTAATTAATTATTATTTTACTTCAATTGACAAGTATATATTGGAGTAAAAAATTTCAAAAAATAATATAACTATCTAGTATTAATATAGAAGAAGATAGCTTTAAATTATACTATTTTTTTAAGCAATTATTCTTTAAAAATTAAATAAATATTAACTTAAACCAACTAAAAAGTGGACAAAAGTTAAAAAGTCCAGAAAAAATGCAATTTCTAACATGATTTAAGACTAATATTATTTAAAAAACAATAAATTGTTTAAACAATTATTTTTGTTACTTTTAATTAATACAAAAATTATAATTAGTGCCAAAAACTCACAAATTCATTTTTTGTAATTTTTTTTTTGTAAATTGCTTTGTCATAAAAAAAATTGTCTTTTTGTATGAAAATTCCTCTTTCTGGATAAAAATGCTTCTAATTTGTTTTCTAATTTATTTTGCTAATTGAAACTTTAATAATTTTTTTAAACTTTAACATTTTTCTTGAAAGTACTACTTTTAGTTTTAAAAGTAAAGTGTTTTGTAAAAAATAAGTACTTTTGATTAAAAATTCATCTTTTGATAGAATTTGTTTAAATTTAAAAAAAAATTTAATTACTTTGTTGCTAATTGAGTTAATTTGTTTAAAAAAATCACTTTTTTTAAGTTGAAAATTCAACTAATTTTGTTGAACTACTTTGTGAAAAATTCCTTCTTTTGGTTGAAGATGCATTTCTTGGGTTAAAAAAAAATTCTTTTATTAAAATTAAATTTGTTTTCATCTAATTTTTGTTGAAAATTCATATTTTTTATTGAAAATTTTCCTTTTTATTGTTTAATTCAACTGGTTGAAAATTTCTTGTTTTTTTGGTAGAAAATGTCACTATTTTTTTGGAAATTACTTATATTGTTTGTTAAAAAATTAATCTATTTTGTTGAGAATTCATCTTTTTTGGTTCAAATTAAAACTTTATTCGTTTTATAAAAAAAACTGTTCAATTTTTTTTAGAAAATGATGTTTTTTTCAGTTTAAAATTCAACTATTTGTTTTAAAATTTATGTTTTTTTTTCAAAAGTAGTTTTTTTTGTTAGACAAATAATCTTCGTGGTTCTAAGCTTATTTTAAATATTTAATATTTGTTCGACATTTTCTTTGGCTGAAAATTTAATTATTCCATTTTTGATTGTAAATATATCGTCTGTATTTAAAAAGTTACGTAAGTTGATTTGTTTAAATATTAATTTTTATAAGTGTATTATTATTACATTTTTGGCCGAAAACTAATATTTTTTATTTAAAAATTTATCTTTTTAAAAATTTTTAACTTTAAAAAAAATTAAACTTAAACTTTTTAAAATTTATTTTTCTTAACCTACCAAAAAATACGACTAGTAATGGTTTAGTTAAAGTAATAAAATTTTACATAAAAAATATACTGACTTTAAATAAAATATTTAAATTTTGCAACTAAATAAACAAAGTTTCAGATAAAATAATTATTCTTTAAGCAATGAAATTAATCTTTAAATAAATAGTTAAACTCCCAGTGAAAAAGATAAATTTTGAAATAAAAACGATAAATTTTTACATAAAAAATATTATTTTTCAGCCAAAAAAGGAATGTAAAAAATTAATCTTTTGGATTGAAAATCTATTCCCATGACTTAAAACTGTACTACTTTATTTTTAGTTCAAAACTAATATTTTTTAGATAAAAATTTAAATAATTTGTTGAAAGTTGTCTTTTTTATATAAGTCTGATTAAAGTACCAACTATAAAAAAAAAATTAATTTGATTTCTTCGATTAGAAAATTGATAGTTAATTGCAAAATATTGATGCAATTTTATTTTAAGATAAAAGACCCAGTTGTGGGGTGGTTTCGGTGTAAATCTGTTTCTCGATAATATCGAATTGTCTCCCTGATTTCTGATTTAATTTTTTATCATTTGGAGAAAGTTTGAATACAGTTGCTCTCGTTTATCGATAGGAATTGAAGTATAACGGGAACTGTAATTGGAAATGTTACCGATCGCGAATCCAAATGTCACGAATAAATAGCATAGACGCGAAGGTAGGCGCAATAACATCTGGCCTTTCGATCTAATCAATTGGCATCCAATTAATTAACGATACAGCTTAACTATTGTAGGAAACACACTTTTTCCACTAGTCTTAATCTGCAAAGCAATTCAGTACTTAGTATGCTGTCACGATACAAATTGAACAAGTCTTCATCCTTTTATTTCTAATTTTAAGTGTCATTAATATAACAGCTACTTCAATCTAATAAGATTTGCTATCACGGAAATTAAATTCTCGTAAGAAATCAACATAATCACAGGTTACACAAAATTGTCTGAAAATACGGTACGTTTTTCCAAAGAGGGGAGTTAGGGGAAATTATGAGAGGGAAAAAAGGGAAGTTAGGGGAAATGAATGGAGGGGGAGTAGGAAAAGTGAGGTCAACTGTCGTGACGGGAAGTGTGGGAACCGAGGAAAATTAAATGGAGGGGGAGTCAAAGAAGATAGAAGTAACGAAATGAGGGGAAAGTGAATTAGGGAAAGTAAGGGGAAATTTGAAGAGGGGAAGTAGAGAGTTAGGAGAAATGAGGACAAATAAGGAAAGAGGAAGTAGGAGAAAAGGTTGGATTAGAAGTGGGGGACGTGAGGGGAAATGGGAGAGGAGAAGAAGTTAGAGTAAATGTGGTGAGGGGAAGCGGACAAACGGAGTAGTGGAAAAGTGAAAGGAAATGAGAAGAGAGGTGGCAAGAAAGGAGTGGCAAAATAAGGGGAGAGGAATTGGGATAAGTAAAGGAAGGGATAGTAAAAGACATAGAGAGAGGGGAAATTGGGTAGGTGCTGAGAAAAGAGGATAGGGGAAGTAGGAAAAAATAGGAAATGAAGGGATAAATAGCAGACGAAGTGAGAGGAAATTGAGGGAAATTACGGAAAGGGTAGGTAAAGAAGTTAGAAGAAATGGAAGGGGAGCAAAAGTGAGAGTAAATAAGGTGCCCGGAAGTTGTGAAAAGGTATAGAGTAGGAATAAAGGGAAATAAAGAGCGGCGCGGTAAGGAAGGAATGGCGAAATGAGGGGAGGAAAATTAGGGTGAGTGAAGAGAGTGAAAGAAGAGGAAACATGGGGAGGGGAAATAGGGGAGGTATTGTGAAAATAAGATAGGAAAAGTAAGAAAATGATAGGAAGTGAGGGAAGGGATAGCAGTTGAAGTGAGAGGAAAAGTAGGGCAAGGATGCCCTAAGGCAAAGCTTGTGACTGTGGAGGGATGAGAAAGGGTGCGATAAGAAGGCGGGTAAGGGAGAGGAAAAGAAGGAGAATTTTTGGTAGAGTGTGATCCCCAGATGAGCTGAAAAAGAGTAAAATAGATAAGAGGGTACTTTAAGCTGAAGTATGTGCCTGTGAAGAGTTGAGAAAAGGACTTCAGGAGAAGAAAGAGGATGCAAGTAAGGGAAAATAACAGAAGGGAACGTAGGGAAGTTGGGGAAGATTAACGGGGAAATCTTTGGAAATGAAGAAAGGTCACGGTGAGAGTTGGAAACGGGACAGGAGTAGAGGAAGCACTTTGATGTGTGTGGGTATATGAAGAGCTCGAAAAGTGGAAAGATGGGAAGAGAACACTTTGGGTAAAGCCTGTGACTGTGGAGGGCTAAGAAAGGACGCGATGAGGAGGCGCATATAGCAGAGGAGGAGAAGGGGAATTTTTGGTAGAGTCTGATCCCCAGATGAGTTGGAAAAGAGTAAAAAAGATAAGAGGGGTCTTTGAGTTGAATTATGAGCCTGGGAAGAGTTGGGAAAAGGACTCGAGAAGAAGGAAGAGGAACTGATGGGAAATAGAAGAAATGACCAAGAGTGAGCTGTAAAAGCAGCACAATTAGGAGAAGGGGGAGGAAGATTTTGGATGGAGTCTGGTCACGATGAGAGTTGGAAACGGGGAATGAGTTGAGGAAGCAATTTGATGTGTGTGGGTCTGTGAAGAGCTGGAAAAGTTGAAAGATGGGAAGAGAAAATTTGGGTAAAGCCTATGACTGTGGAGGGCTAAGAAAGGGCGCGATAAGGAGGCGGATATAGGAGAGGAGAAGAATGGGAATTTTCGGTAGAGTCTGATCCCCAGAGGAGTTGTAAAAGAGTAAAAAAGATAAGAGGGGTCTTTGAGTTGAATTATGGGCCAGTGAAGAGTTGGGAAAAGGACTCGAGGAGAAGGAAGAGGAACTGATGGGAAATGGGAGGAAATGACCAAGAGTGAGCTGTAAAAACAGCACAACTAGGAGAAGGGGAGGGGAGATTTTGGATGGAGTCTGGTCACGGTAAGAGTTGGAAACGGGGCATGAGTTGAGGAAGCACTTTGATGTGTGTGGGTCTCCGAAGAGCTGGAAAAGTGGGAAAATGGGGAGAGAACACTTTGGGTAAAGCCTGTGACTGTGGAGGACTGAGAAAGGGCGAAAAACGAATTTTTAAGAAAATATTTAATTTCTTAACTAAAAAAATATGCAAATAAAAATGGAATAGTTAAGTAAAGTTAATTAACCAAAACGATTATTTTCTATAAAAAAGACGAATTGTTAACAAATCATATGAAGTTTCAAAGAAATTGTTGAATTTTCAACCAAGAAGATATTTCTCTACTAAGAAGGCGAATTTCCAACGTAATACCTGAAATTTCAAATAAATAGTTACATTGTTAAATTCACAATCAAACAAATTAATTTTCTAACAAAAAAAAACAATTTTTAATAAAATAGTTAAATTTGCAACTAAGGAAATGAACTTTTAACTAAACTGATAAATTTCCAAACAAAAATATAAATTTTTAGCCTAAAAGGAGGAAGATGAGGAGGTGGAGTTTGAGGTGGTGGGGTAGGAGGAGAGGTAAAGGACACAATGGGATCAAGTATGGGCCTATGGAGAGCTGGAAAAGGGGAGAAAGCAAGAGGAGGGGAAGGGGTTAAATTATCAAAAAAAATTGCAACCAAAAATGAAATTATTAAATTCACAATCAAAAAAATTAATTTTCTAACAAAAAAAAACAATTTTTAATACAACAGTGAAATTTGCAACTAAGGAAATGAACATTTAACTAAACTGATAAATTTCCAAACAAAAATATAAATTTTTAGCCTAAAAGGAGGAAGAAGAGGAGGTGGAGTTTGAGGTGGTGGGGTAGAAGGAGAGGTAAAGGTCACTATGGGATCCAGTATGGACCTATGGAGAGCTGGAAAAAGGAAACAAGGAAGAGGGGATGGAGGGGGAGGGAAAAATTTTGGGCGATGCTGGTTTCCAAGAAGAGTTGGAAAAGAAGCATAAATAGAGGAGGACACTTTAAGATGAAATATGGACCTATGAAGGGCTGGGAAAGGGTAGAAGAAGGATGAGAAGGGCACATTTGTACGAAGTGCCTGTGTCTCTGGAGAGCTAGAAATCTGTCACGATGAGGAGGAGAAGAAAGAAGAGGAGAAGGAGGGGAGGAGAAGAAAGAGGAGGAGGAAGAGGAGGAGGAAGAGGAGGAGGAAGGGTGTTAATGATAGAAAGGCAATTTGAGGTAAAGCCTGTGTCTGTGGAGAGTTAGAAGAGGAAGACGAAGAGGAGGAGGAGGAGGAGGAGGAGGAGGAGGAGGAGGAGGAGGAGGAGGACTAGAAATTTAAAAAACAGTCATATTCCTTTTCAGAGCATCACAAACTATCGATTACAACCAAAAAATTTTCTAAGAGAATTTTTCCGGAACAATCCGCTCGCCTATCAGATAATGGGTGAATTTTTTTTAAATGTGAACTTTTTAAGCTGAATGTCGTATATACGAATAGAAATAAATCGGTAAAGGGCATTAAGGAAATGGCAGAGCTAATTTTTAAGATGTCGATCTACAGAGCGTAGGTCGCACGTAACGGGAGCCAGTAAAATTGCAGTATTTCGCGAAGTGGATGTTATCGATCCTGGCACGGCTCTGCGTGTGGGTCGGGAATATAGACGAATGTTATCGTAACCCTTAAAGCATACGTGCCTTATCAGTTTATCTCAATGAAAACAAGCGCTAAACGAGAGACCAACATTTTAAAGGTCGCATATTATAACATATAATAATTTAGTCGAGAATAATTAGTAATAATTACATTCAGATAAGCTTTTCACTCAAGTCAATAATTATAAGCTTTGTTTATAAAAAGAGAAAAATTCACTATTGTATCTGTTTTTATATGACTGTAGGCTGCAGAGTCATTTCTTTATTCCACTTTTTCAAAAAAATTATTCCAAATAGCTGAATTTCAAACTAAAAAAATCAATTTTCGAACAAAAAGATGAGTTATCAAAAAATAAGAGATTTTGTTAGAGATATATTCAAATTTTCAACAAAATAGTAGAATTAAAAAAATATAGTTTCGATCAAAAATGGAAATAAATGGATGCAAAAAAATGAATGAAAAAAAATGTTGGAAATAAATGGATTTATTGCCAACCAACAAGAAATTTTTTACTGAAAACTACAAATTTTAAACAAAATAGTGGATTTTTAAAAACAAAGAAATTTAATTTTTTTCATAAACAAGGGAATGATTAAATTCACAATCTAAGAACTGAATTTTCTATTTAAAAAAACGAATTAAAAACAAAATTTAAATCCTCAACTAAAGAAATTAATTTACCAGAAAAATAATGAACATGAACTTTTAAAAAAACAGTTGAATTGCAGGTTTGAAAAGAACATTTTTTAACCAAAAATGGAAGTATTTCACATTCAGAGTCGAAAAAATTAATTTTTAATCGAACAAAAAATGCCTTTTCAACAAAATATTCAAACTTTCAACTACGGAAATAAATTTTGATCTTAAAAACTTTTAACTAAAAAGTTGAATTCTAAACCAAAAACGATGAATTCTGAACCAAAAAAAAATTTTATTGAAAAATACAATTTTCCAACAAAATAGTTAAATTTTAAAAACGAAATAATTGCATTTCGACAAAAACTGGAATCATGCAATAAACAATCTAACAAAAAATTTTCTTTAAAAAAATGAATTTAAAAAATTTAATCTTTAACTAAAGAAATGAATTTCAAAGAAAAAAATGTATCTACACAATAACAAAAAATAGTTTTAAAATTGAATTTTCTACGAAAAAGATAAATTATACAAACAGACATTGTTTATTGGAAAATACACATTTCTAACCAAACAATTCATTTTTTAAAACAAGAAATTACATTTTTAATGAAAAATGCAATTATTAAACGAACGATATAAAAAATGAATGTTCTATAAACAACAAATTTAAAAGATTCAATCTTTAACTAAAGATATTAATTTTTTTTTAAAACTGATGAATCTTTACCAAAAAAAAGTTTTTATTTGTTACCAAAAAAGACGAAATTTCAACAAAACACATGAATTTTCAAAAAATTATTGACCCTTCAACCAAATAGAACAATTTTCAAGAAATAAAGTTATTCTCTACGAAAAAGTCTGATTTTGAAACAAATATAAGAATATTTTTCAACCAAAATAAATTAGTATTCAACATTGATAATTTTCTTCAAAAAAATACGAATTTTCAAAAAATTTTATAAAATTTCAATCAAATAGTTGAATTCTCAGCCAAAAATATTTATTTTCAACGTAAAAACTGAATTATCAACCAACAAGAGAAATTTTTACTAAAAAATAAAAATTTCAAACAAAATACTTGAATTTTAAAAACAAACAAGTTTAATTTTTTTAAATAAAAAACGGAATGATTAAGCTAACAATCTAAAAACTGAATTTTCTATTAAAAAACGAATTAAAAATGAAATTTAAATCCTCAACCAAAGAAATGAATTTACAAGAAAAATAATGGACCTTCACAACAAAAAAATACTTTTCCAACTGTAACTTCAAAAAATAAATTTTTTTAACCAAAAATGGAAGTATTAAATTCTCCGTTGAAAAAATGAATTTTTAAACGAACAAAAAATGACTTTTCAGCAAAATATTTAAACTTTCAATGAAGGAAATGAATGTTGAACTAAACTGATGAACCTTTAAACCAAAAAATAAATAAATTTTTGACCTTGGTGATTAGTTTTTTATAGCAAAAATACAAATTTTCAACAATATATATAAAATTTCAACCAAAAAGTTGGATTTTCAACCAAAAAGATTCATTTTCAACCAAGAAGATAAAATTTTCGAAATAAGACGAATTTCAACCAAATTTATGAAATTTTTTATTGAAGAATACAAATTTTCAAAAAATAGTTGAATATAAAAAACAAAAAAATTACGTTTTGACAAAAAATGTAATCATTAAATTAACAATCTAAAAAATGAAATTTCTAAAAAAAAAACGAATTTTAAACAAAATTTATTCTTCAACTAAAGAATTGAATTTACAAAATAAAAATGAATCTTCACAACAACAAAAAATAGATTTTAAACTATAAAATCAATTTTCTACCAAAAAATAAGAATTTTCTACAAAATACATAAACTTTTAAAAAAATAGTTGAATTGTAGGCCAAAAAAGAAAAATTTTCAACCAATAATGGAAGTATTAAATTCACAGTCGACAAAATGAATTTTCTATATAAAAACAAATTTAAGAAAATTTAATCTTCAATTAAAGAAATGAATTTACAAGAAAAAAATGAATCTTCACAACAACAAAAAATAGTTTTCAAACTATAAAATAAATTTTCTACCAAAAAATAAGAATTTTTTACAAAATACATGAACTTTAGACAAATAAATGAATTTTAGGCTAAAAAAGAAAAATTTTTAACCAAAAAATTAAGTATTAAATGCACAGTCGAAAAAATTAATTTTCTATGAAAAAACAAAATACCTGAATTTTCAAACAATTTATTGACCTTTCAACGAAATGGATCAATTTTCAAGAAAGAAGATAATTCTCTGCGAGAATTAGGCCAAAAAGATTATTTTTCAACCAAAAATAGAAGATAATTCTATACTTAAAAAGAAGAAATGAATTTGCAATTAAAATGATGAATCTTCAACCAAAATAAATTAGTATTCAACATTGATAATTTTCTTCAAAAAAATACGAAATTTTAAAAAATGTGATGAAATTTCAACCAAATAGTTGAATTTCAAACAAAATAGTTGAATTTTAAAAACAAAAAAATTTAATTTTC
>JAAAKG020190270.1:0-24748 GCA_010014905.2 Druon quercuslanigerum
TAAAAGTCATCCTTTTTGGTTAAAAATTAGTCTTTTTGGATTGAAAATTTAATTTTTTCGTGGAAACTTATTTCTTGTTTAAAAATTGATATTTGGACGGTGAAAAGAAAACTGCAATCATTTTTAACAGAACATTCAACTATTTTTCTTTAAAAATTGATGTTTTTCACTTAAAATTCATTTTCTTTAGTAGAATATTTTTTAAATGAAAATCGCTACTTTTTAGATAAAAATGATGCTTCTTTTCTTCAGTATTTAAGTACTTTGTTTAAAAGATTTCGTTGAATAGTTTATTAAGAAATCACATTAAAGGTTTAATTATTTTGTTAACATTTTTTTTTAATTAATAATTTAACTGCTTGGGTAAAAGTTAAACTATTAAAGTTAAGTGAAACTATAACTTTTCTACTTTTTTTTAGGATTTATTTTTCCTTTTTTACTTTGTTTTCGTTGGGTCATATTTTTAATTTGAAAATTGAATTTTTGTAAAAAAAATTCATCTCTTGGCTTTAAGGTTCAAGAAATTATGCAAATAATTTCTTTCTTGACGGAAAAATCTTTATTTGTTGAAAACTCTTGCTAAAATTCTGTTTTTTACTGCGTCTGTTAAAAATTTTTCTTTTCGGGTTATAAATTTAGATTTTTTTGCAGTACATTAAACTTTTGTTTAAAATTTATATTTTGTTGCCGAATAGTCAACTGAATACTTTCTTAGATGAAAACTATTTTTTCTGGAAATTCGTCTTTTTGATTTAAAAATTCACGGGTGTTATTCGAATTTTTATTTTACTTTAAAAAACTCAACTGTTTCGTTAAAACGTAATTAATTATAATAGAATAATTAAAAAAAAATAAATCAATAAAAATAATAAAAAATCGACTACTTAGCAGCAATTTAATTTATTGCTTACATTGTTTATTTTTGGGTTAAAAAGTGAACTGGAGTCTTCTTGGACACAAATTAAACAATTTTTTAAAATTTCTTTTAATTAAACTGTTTTACAAGAAATTTCTGCTTTTTTTGAATAAAAATTAAATTCTTCGGTTAAAAATTCAACCTCTTTTTATTACATCTTTTTTGGATAAAAATGCAAGTATTGTAGAAAATTCAACAATTTTGTTAAAAATTCATACTTTTTATTTAAATTGAGTTGTTTTAAAAAAACCAGACTTTTTGTTTAAATTTAATATTTTTGTGTTAAACATTTGTGTTGAAAATTTAACTTTTTCATACTAAATTGTCTCTTTATTAAAAATTCATATTTTTTGTCTTAAAAAACTACTGAATCTTTTCTGGGTGGAAATTCAACTTAAAAAAAGTGTGTCCTTTTTTTTAAAAAATTAATTTGTTTTAATACAAATTTCATCTTTTTTCGAAAAATTAGAAATGCAACTATTTGATAGAGAGTTTAACTCTTTTGTTATATTTTCATCATTTCTGGTTGAAAAAATTCGTATTTTAGGTTTAAAAATTCATTTTTTTTTGTAGAATTTTTTAAAAATTTATATTTTTATTTTTAAAAATCAACAGGAATCTTTTTTGGATAAAAATTTAGGTATATTTTTATATTGTTTAGAATAATTTTTATTTATGTATCTTTTTTTATATTATTTATATATCTCTTTTTTATATAAATGCAACTGTTTAGTAGTTAATTGAATAGTTTTATTAAAAAGTCCTTTTGTAAATTAAAAATTGTCTTTTTGGGTTAAAAATTCAATTTTTTTAGTGGATACTTATTTCTTCTTTAAAATTGCATATTTGTATCATAAATTTTTCCAAATTTGTCTTTCGCATTTAAAAATCATCTGTTTTAGTAGAAATATAATTTTTTATATGAGAATGCAACTTTTTGGGTGAAAATTCCTTTTTTTTTAAATATTCAAGTATTTTGTTGAAAATTAATATTTTTAATTGATAATTCATCTACTTGGTTAAAGGTTAAACTACATTGTTACAAATTTAATTTTTGTTTAAAGGTTTTTCTTTGCTGGTAAATTTAACTATTTAGTCGAAATTTTTATTTTTGCTCGACAAAAATGCAACTGTTTGGTTTAAAATATAACAATCAGAAATAATTATTATATTAACCTATTGTTTAGAATTCTTATATTGGTGTTGGAAAGTAAACTTGAATTTTCTTTGGATGGAAATTTAACTATTTTCTTTAAGGTTTTTTTTTAAATTCATCTGTTTCAAAAGAAATTTCGTCTTTCTTAAATAACCATAAAAATAAAAAATAATAAATAAAAATACAAAAAGAACTATTTCGTTGAAAATTAAACAATTTTGTTGAAAGTTCTGCTATTTTGTTGGAAATGTAACAATCTCGTGGAAAAATTACTTGATTAAATGTAATATTTTGGTATTAAAAAGAGAAACAAAATCATTTCTAGATTTTTTTAAATTAAAAATTCATCTGTGTTAAGAGTGATTCTATCTTTCTTAAATAAAAAATAAACAATTTTGTTGAAAAGCCATATTTTTTGATTGAAAGTTTTGCTGTTTTGTTAAAAATTTAATTATTTCGTACAAAAATAATTTTTTAAATGTAATATTTGGGTATTGAAAAGAGAAATAAAATACTTTCTGGATGAAAATTCAACTATTTGAAAATCATTTTTTTTTTTAAATTAAAAATTCACCTGCTTTAGCAGAAATTACATCTTCCTTGGATAAAAACTCAACTGTTTGCTTGAAAATTAAAAGATTTGGTTAAAAAGTCATACTTTTTCGTTGAAAATTCGATAAATTTTTGAGAATTTAACTATTCTGTACCAAATTTAATTTTGGTTAAAAATGTATAGTTTTTTGTTCAAAACTTAACTTAAATGTTTTCTGGATTAGAAATTCAATTTTTTTAGTAAAAAAATTATTTTAGTTGAAAAATTCATATTTTGGTCTTGCAAAACTAACTAGAATCTCTTTCGGATGAAAATTCTGCCTTTAGTTCAATTAGCTTTTTTTTCATTTAAAATTCATCTTTTTTAGTCGAATTTTTTTTATAAAAATCGCCACTTTTTGGTTTGTTTAAAAGATTTCTTTAAATAGCTTGTTAAGAAATCATGTTAAAAGTTTAATTATTTTGTTCATTTTTTTATTTATTTAAAATTTAACTGCTTAGGTAAAAGTTAAACTTTTAAAGTTAAGTGAAAATGTAACTTTTACATTTTTTAAAGATTTATTTTTTCTTTTTTTCTTCATTTTCATTGGGTCATATTTTTTATTTTAAAATTCAATTTAAAAAAAAATTTCATCTTTTGGCTTTAAGGTTCAAGAAATTATGTAAATTTTTATTTATTTTTTGACAGAAAAATAATTATTTGTTGAAAATTCATATTTTGGTCTTAAAAACTAACTTTTTAAGAATTATTTTTTCTTATTTTCTCAAATTTTTCATTTGAAAATTAAATTTTTTTAGAAAAAATTCATCTCTTGGCTTTAGGGTTAAAAAAATTATGTAAATTTTTATTTATTTCTTGACGAAAAAATATTTATTTGTTGAAAATTCGTTTTTTGCGTTTTAAAATTCTTGTTAAAATCTGTTTTTTACTGCGTTTTTGAAAAATTCTTCTTTTTGGATTATAAATGTAGATCTTTTTGTAGAAGAATAAACTTTTGTTTAAAATTCAGATTTTGTTGCTGAAAAGTCAACTGAAATCTTTCTTGGATGAAAACTATTTTTTTCTGAAAATTTGTCTTTTTGATTTAAAAATTCACCGGCGTTATTCGAATTTTTATTTTACTTGGAAAAAGGCAACTTTTTGTTTGAAAAGTATTTACTAATTTAATAATTAGAGGATTAGAAATTTTTAAATTCAAAATTTATAGTTCGATGTCGAAAAATTAACTGAAATATTTTCTGAATAAAAGTGCAAATTTAAAAAAGACTCCTCTCTAATTTAGTGCAAATATTTTTTTTTTTTTATGAAAATGCAACTATTTGGTAGAGAATACAATTTTTTTTAGCAATTCATCTTTTTTGATTGAAAAAATTCGTCTTTTTGGATTAGAAATTTAATTTTTTTTATTATTTTTTTTAACAAGTCATTTTTTTTGGTTGAAGAAATTCGTCTTTTTGGATTAGAAATTTAATTCTCTCTGCAGAAACATAATTTTCGTTGAAAATTTATATTTTGGTCTGGAAAAGTTAAGTGGAATCTTTTTCGGATAAAAATTCTACTTTTTATTTACTCTTTTTTTTAAATAAAAATTCGTCTGTTTTAAGAGCAATTCCATGATTCTTGAATAAAAATTCAACAATTTTGTTGAAACGCCATACTTTTTGATTGAAATTTCTGCTGTTTTGTTGAAACTTTAATTACTTCGTAAAATAATTTTTTTTTTAAGGTAATATTTGGGTATTGAAAAAAGAACTAAAATACTATCTGGATGAAAATTTCACTATCTTAAAATCCATTTTTTTAAAATTAAAAGTTCACTTGCTTTAGCAGAAATTACATCTTTCTTGGATATAAATTCAACTGTTTGGTAGAAAATTAAAATTATTTGTTAAAAACTCATGATTTTTAGTTGAAAATTCCACAAATTTATGAGAGTTTAACTATTTTGTACAAAATTTAATTTTTGTTTAAAATTTATAGTTTGCTGTTGAAAAATAAACTGAAATATTTTCTGGATGAAAGTGCAACTGTTTGGTAGAGAATACATTTTTTTTTAATTAATCTCTTTTAGTTGAAAAAATTCGTCTTTTTGAATTAGAAATTAAAAATTTTAACATTTTTAGTTTATAGTTTGGTGTAGTAAAAATTAACTGAAATATTTTCTGAATGAGAGTTCAACTTTAAACAAGACTCCTCTCTCTTTTAGTACAAATATTATATTTTTTTTATGAAAATGCAACTATTTCGTAAAGAATACAAATTTTTTTAATAATTTACCTTTTATGGTTGAAAAAATTCGTCTTTTTGGATTAGAAATTTAATTCTATTTAAAATTTTTTTTTTAAGAATTGATCTTTTTTGGTTAAAGAAATTTGTCTTTTTGGATTAAAAAATTAATTCTTTTTGTAGAAACTTCATTTTAGTTGAAAATTTATATTTTGGTCTTGAAAAACTAACTGGAATCTTTTTTGGATTAAGATTAGAACTTTTATTTAAATAGTTTGTTTTTTAAAATAAAAATGTATCTGTTTTGAGAAAAATTAAATTTTTTTGATAAAAAGGTGACTATTTGCTCGAGAATTAAATAATTTTGTTCAAAAATCATCCTATTTTTTTTAAGAATTAGTCTTTTTGGATTTAAAGTTTAATTTTTTCGTGGAAACTTATTTCTTGTTTAAAAATTTATATTTGGATCGTGAAAAGTAAAGTGAAATCATTCATAAAAGAAAATTCAACTAATTTTCTTTGGAAATTTATCTTTTTATTTAAAATTCATCTTCTTCAGTAAAAATTTTTTTAAAATGACAATTATGTTAAAAGTTTAATTATTTTGTTAAATTTTGTTTAAATACAAAATTTAACTGCATTTTTTAAAGATTTCTTTTTTCTTTTTTACTTCGTTTTCGTTGGGTCATATTTTTAAATTAAAAAATCACTTTTTTTATTGATTGAAAATTCGTCTTTTTTGTTTTTAATTTCTTGTTAAAATCTGTTTTTTACTGCGGCTGTTAAAAATTCGTCTTTTTGGATTATAAATGTAGATCTTTTTGTAGAACATTACATAATTGTTTAAACAATTTTGTTAAAATTTCTGCTATTTTGTTAAAAATGTAACAATTTCGTGGAAAAATTACTTGCTTAAATGTAATATTTTGGTATTAAAAAGAAAAAAAATCATTTCCATATTTTTTTAAATTAAAAATTCACCTGCTTTAGCAGAAATTACATCTTCCTTGGATAAAAACTCAACGGTTTGCTTGAAAATTATATTCGTCTTTTTCATTTCAAAATTCACCGGTGTTATTCGAATTTTTATTTTACTTGGAAAAAATGCAACTGTTTGGTTGAAAAATAAATAATAACAATAATTAGAGAATTAGACATTTTTAATTCTAAAATTTAAAATTTATAGTTTGGTGTAGAAAAATTAACTGAAATATTTTCTGGATGAAAGTGCAAGTTTAAAAAAGACTCCTCTCTGTTTTAGTACAAATATTATCTTTCTTTGATGAAAATGCAACTATTTGTTAGAGAATACAAATTTTTTTTAGCAATTCATCTTTTTTTGTTGAAAAAATTCGTCTTTTTGGATTAAAAATTACATTTTTTTAATTATTTTTTTCTTTAAATTCATTTTTTTTCGTTGAAGAAATTCGTCTTTTTGGATTAGAAATTCAATTATTTTTGTAAAAACTTCTTTTTAGTTAAAAATTTATATTTTGTTCTTGAAAAACTAACTGGAATCTTTTTCAGATAAAAATTTGACCTTTTATTTAATTAGTTTTTTTAAAAATAAAAATGTATCTGTTTTGAGAAAAATTTATTTTTTTTGTAAATAGATGATTATTTGGTTGAGAACGTTTGGTTTGGAATGTTTGGTTACAAATTAAAGTATTTGGTTGAAAAAACATACTTTTTGGTTAAAAATTCTACAAATTTGTGAGAATTAAACTATTTTGTAAAAAATTTAATTTTTGTTTAAAATTTATAGTTTTCTGTTGAAAAATAAACTGAAATATTTTATGGATGAAAGTGAAACTTTAAAAAAGACTTCTCGCTGTTTTAGTACAAATATTATCTTTTTTTGATGAAAATGCAACTATTTGTTAGAGAAAAAATTTTTTTTTTAGCAATTCATCTTTTTTGGTCGAAAAAATTCATCTTTTTTTATTAGAAATTAAATTTTTTTTAATTATTTTTCTTAACAATTCATTTTTTTTGGTTAAAAAAAAAGGTCTTTTTAGATTGAAAATTAAATTTTTTAAATTATTTTTTTTTTAAATTATTTTTTTTTGTTGAAAAAATTGGTCTTTTTAGATTAGAAATTAAATTTTTTTTTATTATTTTTTTTAACAATTCATTTTTTTTGGTTGAAGAAATTCGTCTTCTTGAATTAGAAATTTAATTCTTCTATTAAAAATTCATATTTTGGTTTTGAAAAACAAACTGGAATCTTTTTCGGATGAAAATTCTACCTTTAATTTATTTTTTTTTTTAATAAAAATTCTTCTGTTTTAAAAAAAATTTCATTTTTTGGATAAAAAGGTAACTATTTGGTAGAGAATTAGACCATTTTGTTTAAAAGTCATCTTTTTTGGTTAAAAATTAGTCTTTTTGGATTGAAAATTTAATTTTTTCGTGGAAACTTATTTCTTGTTTAAAAATTAATATTTGTATCGTGAAAAGTAAAGTGAAACCATTCATAATAGAAAATTCAACTAATTTTCTTTGAAAATATATCTTTTTTATTTATAATTTATCTCTTTTAGTAAAATTTTTTAAAATAAAAATCGACACTTTTTGGTTTGTTTAAAAGATTCCTTTAAATAGCTTGTTAAGAAATCATGTTAAAAGTTTAACTATTTTGTTTAAAATAATTTTTATTTAATTTAAAATTTAACTGCTTTGGTAAAAGTTAAACTAATAAAGTTAATTGAAAATGTAACTTTTTCATTTTTTTAAGACTTATTTTTCCTTTTTAACTTCATTTTTGTTGGGTCATATTATTTATTTAAAATTTTATTTTTTTTTAATTCATCTCTTGGCTTTAAGGTTCAAGAAATTATGTAAATTTTTATTTATTTCTTAACGAAAAAATATTTATTTGTTGAAAATTCGTCTTTTTGGGTTATAAATGTAAATCTTTTTGTAGAACATTAAACTTTTGTTTAAAATTCATATTTTGTTGCTGAAAAGTCAACTGCAATCTTTCTTGGATGAAAACTATTTTCTCTGAAAAATCCTCTTTTTAATTTAAAATATTACTGTTTAGTTGAAAAGTAAACAATAATATAAAAATAATTAAAAAAATAAATAAATAAAAAAAATAAAAAATCCACCACTTAGTCACATTTTTTTTTAATTTCACATTTAAATGCTTTTTTTAAAGATTTATTTGTTGTTTTTTACTTCGTTTTCGTGGGGACATTTTTTTAAATTAAAAAATTAATTTTTTTATTTGTTGAAAATTCGTCTTTTTGGGTTATAGATGTTGATATTTTTGTAGAGCATTAAACTTTTGTTTAAAATTAATATTTTGTTTTCGAAAAGTCAACTGAAATCTTTCTTGGATGAAAAATGTTTTTTTTAAATTCGTCTTTTAGATTTAAAAATCCACCGGTGTTATTCGAATTTTCATTTTACTTGAAAAAATGCAACTGTTTGATTGAAAAGTAAATAATAATATTAAAAAGTCGTACTTTTTGGCTAAAAAATCGACTACTTAGCAGAAAATTAACTTATTCTTTACATTTCTTATTTTAGGGTTAACAAGTAAACTGGAATCTTTTTAGATACAAATTTAACTTTTTTTAAAAGTTTTTTTGATTCATCTGTTTAAGAAAAAATTTCTTCTTTTTTGAATAAAAATTAAATTCTTTGGTTGAATATTCAATCTCTTTTTATTACATCTTTTTTGGATAAAAATGCAAGCATTTGGTAAGAAATGCAACAATTGTGTGGAAAATTCATACCTTTTGTTTAAATTGAGTTGTTTTAAAAAAGTCAGATTTTTTTTAATTTAATATTTTTAATCCAAAAGAGAACTGCTTTTTTAAAAAATTTAACTATTTCATAGTAAATTGAATTTTTCTTTGAAATTCATATTTTGGTCTTAAAAAACTACTGAATATTTCCTGAGTGGAAGTTTATTTAAAAAAAAAATGTATCGTTTTTTATTAGAAATTCTTTTTTTTTGATAAAAATGTAATCTTTCTTTAATAAAATTAAAAATGCAACAATTTTATAGAGAGTTTAACTATTTTGTTATATTTTAATCATTTTTGGTTGAAAAAATTCATATTTTAGGTTTGAAAATTAATTTTTTTTTTATAATTTTTTGTTTATTCAGATTTTGATTTTTGAAAGTCAAAAAGAATCTTTTTTCGGTAATAATTCCAGTATATTTCTGTTTTGTTTAAAATAAAAATCTATCTTGTTTAAGAGAAATTCCATCTTTTTTAAAAAGAAATGCAACTATTTAGTAATTAATGAAATAGTTTTGTTAAAAAGTCCTTTTTTTAAATTAAAATTTGTCTTTTTGGATTGAAAATTCAATTTTTTCGTGGAAACTTATTTCTTGTTTAAAATATCATATTTTAATCGTTTTTTTTAAATTTATATTTCGCATTTAAAAATTCATCTGTTTTAGTAGAAATACAATTTTTTATATAAAAATGCAACTTTTTGGTTAAAAATTTATCTTTTTTGTTTGAGTATTCAAGTATTTTGTTGAAAATTAATATTTTTAATTGATAATTCAACTACTTAGTTAAAGGTTAAACTACATCTTCAAAAATTTAGTTTTTGTTAAAATGTTTTTTTTTCTTGTAAATTTAACTATTTAGTCAAAAAACCTTTTTTTTTGTTTGAAATTAATTTTTTAAACTGATAATGTAACTTTTCCATTTTTTTAAGATTGGTCTTTTTTATTTTAAAAAGCTCCTTTTTTAGTACAAAAAAATAATTTTCTTGGTATGAAATTTCTCGTCGTTAGGTAAACATGCATCAGTTTCCTTTATAATTTTCATCTTTTATGTTTGAAATATAAACAATAACACTTTTTGTTGGAAATTTATCTTTGAGATTGAAAATTCAACTATTATGTTCAAAATTTAATTATTTTTTGGAAAATTTAAATATTTTGTTGGGGTCATCTTTTATCGTAGAAAAGACATTTTTTGTTTCAAATAAATTCATAAATTAGAAAATTTTAAATTACTTGAGTATTAATTAGTCAATGAAAAATCAGAAAATTTTGAAAATGAACTAGCATATACTTCCTTCGCATTTATTTACAAACCTTTTAAAATTGAAGTCAAAGCATAGACAACTGTAATTTAGTGATTGTGAATTCTCTTTTGTTAAAGCTCCTTTGCCATTAATGAACATATTCTCATCACGACTAAAAAGCGAACTTGTCTTTAAATCAATTATATTTTATATAATATATATAATATTATATATAATATTTTATATTTTGTTAATTAACATTTTATTGCACCTTCTGTTTTTCGAAAAAATACACACGCTACCAACAAATAATAATTAACAAATTTTTAGATCATTTTGGGTGCACAATTTTTGTCGTTAAATTTTTTTCATTACCTTGTGTCGTTTTTCAAAAATAAAAAAAAATAATTTTATTTTTCAGGATTAAAACAAAAACCACGCATTTTTTTTAAAGTGATAAATAAAATAAAAACTATTTTAGATCTTTTCTGTGTGCAAAATTTTCGTCTAATAACTTTTTTCCTAGTTTGTGTCGTTTGTCGAAAACCTTTTATTTTTTTATGTCCATATTGTTTTTTTATGAATAAAAGAAAAAAAAAGCGTCCTATCAAAAAATAATTAGTAAAAAAGTTTTATTTATTTTTTCGTTAAAAATTAATTCCTTTTTTTCTACCTCGTATCGTTTTTCCTCATTATTTTTTTTAATGTTATTTTTTAAAATTAAGACAAAAACTACCCTTCCTATAAAAAATGTTTGATAAAAAATTCGTGGATTTTTTTTGTAGACACAATTTTTGTCTATTCATATTTTTACGTTGCTTGTGTCATTTGTCCAGGAATTTTTTATTTTATTTTTTATTTTATAAGACTAAAACCAAAAATATGTTTTCCATGAAAAAATGTTTTAGAACAAATTTATAGATTTTTTTAGCGTAAACAACTTTTGTATATCAGTTTTTTTCGAATTTTGCGTTGTTTTTCCAAAAATTTAATTATTTTATTTTCAATTAGCAGAATTTTTGTCTTTTTTGTTATTTTTTGTGCAATAAGAATTTCAGCATTTGATTTTTCAAGAAAATTCAAAAAGTTTTCATAGAAATTTTATAGGGCTTTTAAAAACAAAATTTTTTCTTGAAATTTTAATTTTCATTCGTTTTCTATTAATTTTGAAAATAAAATTTTCTCATCGAGTTTGTCTCGATTCAAAATATTATATTTTTAACCCATTTATTTAAAAATTTTTAAATAAGGAATACATTTTTTTGAATATTTATCAATATTTTACTTTTTATTCAAAATGAGCGATCATAAATTAAATTTTAAAAACTAAAAAATTTTCATCGAAATTCTCTGACATCGAAAGCATTTAATCGTTAATTTCTCAGAGTATTACATTTTTTCATAAAAACAAATAAAGTATTTCAACTAATAAAGAATAAAATTTTGAGGCAAACTATCATTTGAGGGGATAAATGATTTTTAATGTAAAATAAAAATTAAGAATAATAATTTATTTTTCAGGTTAATCTTTTTAATTGTTGTTGAGGTTTTAGAAATATAATTTTCCTAAGATTTTTCAGAAATTGCAAAAAGATTTTTAAAAATTTTATATTTGTCGAAAAGTTATAAATTTTTTTTTTATTTTACAGAATTTGGCAAGATTTTAGAAAAAATTCGCGTCACTTTAAAAGATATTTAGGCCATTTGTAGAAATTTTCTGAAATATTTTTAAAACTTTTTGTATTTTCTTTAAAAATTAATTCTTTTAAATGAACGGAAATTCAAAAATTTTCCGCAAACCACAAGAAAAGTGGTTTATTTTCTTGAAGCCTTTTAAACTACTTAAAAAATTTTTAAAAATTTGTCAAAATCTCTAAAAGTGTAAATTTTGTTTTAAATGTTTGTAAATCTTTTCAAATTTGAAATTCCTTAATAATTTTAAAAAAAAATTTGATCTTCTAAATATCTTTTAAAATTATTCGAATTAAAAAAAAATGTCTTAGCATTCTAAACAAGAAAAAAATGCCTTAAATGCAATGTAAATTCTTCTAGATATTTTGGACAATTTTGAAAATCTTTCGGATTGTTTTAAAGCATTTTTAAATACTCTTATAAAATCAGTCTAAAAAAATAAAAAGCAGTTTAAATAATCACAGGAATTATAAAAAAAAATTTACCATCTTGAAACTAATAAAAAATCTTGCTTTAAATTCAGAAGATTTAAAATTGTTATTTCAAAATATTTAAAAACGTACGCTTTTTCTGACTTGTTGAAAATATTTTCATAAAATAAAAATATACACAAATTTACAAATCTAAGACACTTGGGAATATTTTTTACACCAATACATTTTAATGCTTTTTAAACACACCTGGTCACAAAATAGAGTCGCTCTAAAGGAATTTTTTTTTTTAAATAGCTCATTTTATTTTGCATTTTATTCTAGAAAAGTAAACAAATTAACAACATAGTCAAAATTTCTACACTTCAAAAATTCCTCTAACTTTTAAGTAATATTTTTTTTCTTCACGTTTTTGTACAAAGCATAGACAACTGTAATGTGGTGATTGTGAATTCTCTTTCGTTAAAGCTCCTTTTAAATTTAAAGAACACATTCTCACCACGAGCAAAATGTGAACTTTTATTTATATAAATTTCTTTTATTTCAATAGATTTATATTATTAAAATTCATAATAAGCATTGATATTAAAACAAATGTATTTATATTGCCTTGTTTGTATATTGAAAAAAGCGCGCATTCTATAAATAAAACAATTTTCTTAGTTAACAATTTATTGCACCTTCTGTAGTTCCAAACAATTAATTTTTTTTTATTTTCAATGTTATTTTTTTATGATTTTAACAAAAAATATACATCCTACCAAAAAATAATTAATGATAAATTTTTAGATCTTTTTGGGGGGTCAGTTTTTGTGTATTAAATTTCTTCTTACCTTATGTCGTTTTTCAAAATTAAAAATAAAATATTTTATTTTTAAGGATTAAAACAAAAACGATCAAAAAGTGATTTATCACAAATTCGAGGAGATTTCTTTTGTGTACACAATTTTTTTCTTTTCGCATTTTTTCGTAGCCTGTATCATTTTTGCAACATTTTTTATTTTATTTTTTAGGACTAAGCCAAAAAATGCGCGTTCCATCGAAAAACGATATATTTTTAGCGTAAACAACTTCTGTCTATTTTTTTCAAATATTGCGTTGTTTTTCTAAAAATGAGTTTTTTCATTTATAATGTTGTTCTTTAAGAAATAAAACAAAAAACAACGCTTTCTATAAAAAAGTTGTGAATAACAAATTTTAACCTTTTTCTTCTCCTGGATATTTTTAACCTATTATTTTAAAAATTTTAAATCAGGAATACATTTTTTTGAATATTCAGCAAAATTTTACTTTATATTCAAAATGAGCGATTATAAACCAAATTTTATAAACTAAACAATTTTAAACTGAATTTTTTGACATGGAAAGAATTTAATCAATAATATTGCAAATTGTTAAATTAAACCTTTTATCGTGACAATTATAATTGTTCTACTTAACAAATGTTTAAGTAAAATTAAAATAATTTTTTATATGGAAAAATTAATTTGAAGAAAATATATAAAAAGATTAAAAATGTTTAAAAATAATAAATGTGTTTAAAATATATTTAGAAGTTCTGAAAATATTCTATAATTAATTTTAAAAGTGAATTGAAAACAATTAAATGAATTTATAAGAATTCACGTGAAAAAAAGTAACAAAATTGTGCAGAATTAAAAATAATTTCCTATAAACTGATGACTGGCAAACTCCCTTATACCTTCAGTTGAAAAATAATTGTATTCTGTCAAAATATTTTGAAATTGTTTAAATCTCTTGAAAATTCCTTGGATTCATAATAAAATAGCTTAAAATATTTCTAATCCTTTAAAATTTCTTTAAATTATTAAAACATACATGAAATTCCTTTGAATTGTGTTAAATTTCCTAAAATATAGGGAAGAGTCGTCCTATGTTGGCACAGTAAGAGATTGGTCGAAAACAGAGGATAAAAAGGCTTTAATTTTTTTTGGGCGAGGTACCGCGATCCCTTATTTACAATTCTGTATTTTTCAGAGTGTAGCGCAAAGTAAAAAAGTCGATTTTTTCTGTTGCTCATACCGGTGGTCCTAAGTCGGCACCCTTTGGTCCTGAGCCCCCAATGCGCTTCGAAGCTCAGTGGGTTCACGCTTTAAATCTTGCATTTAAAATTGCTTCCTATAACTACAAGAAAATAGAATCAGCGAAAAAGTCAATGAGAAAATACAGATAACAAAAGGACATTTACCCGAAGCAAGCAACACGCAGTGCAAATACAATTAAACTAAAAAAACAACAAGAGACGAGTGACAGGAAATTGAAACACAATCGAATAAAATAACACACAAATAACGAAAAAAACAATAAAGAAAAGTGCCGACTCAGTACCACCTGTTTGGTGCTGACATAGGACGACTAAGAATTTTTATATATTTCATGCTATTATATACGCGAAACAAATTCGAATAAAAACATCGAGTTTATCAGACGAAATAGTAGAAATTAACGATCAGCCCTAATTACGACCGACTAACGGCAGACTCCCCGGAGCTAGTCGAATTATCCGAAACAAATGAAAACTTTTTATTGAAAAATTGATAATCAACTGCTAAATATCTTAAACCAAAAAAATTATTCTTACCAATAGTTAATTATTTCGTAAATTCAAGAAAATTATATTTTTTATAATTTACAGAAAAAAATTGTTTAGCAAATTAAGTTTTTTAAAAGTATTAAATATCCTGAAGTAAATAACTTTTCACGATTTACAGTGCAGCACACTTTTTTAAATAAATAATAATTGTTTAACAATCTAAAAATTGTGTTAAAAATAACTTAGGAACACACTACTTATGGATTTAAAATTATTTGTGCAAAAAAAATTCAAAAAAATACCGTTTTGAGTTACTGATTTTCTACAAATTTGCATTATTACTGCAAATATTAACCGAATTTCATAATTTTTTCCCTTAAAATTTTTTTAAATTATATAAATAAGTCTATTCTGTTAATTAAAATTGAATTAATCAATGAATTCATAATACCACTTTTTCTAACTGGGCGAAATCTCATAACAATGTACGGATCCATTCGTTCCGGATAATTCGACTCCCTTTGGGGAGTCTGCCGACTAAAGTATGACAAGGGTGAACAGGCTCGCTGTAGAAATGAATATATGCAAAAAATTAGACAAAATTGTTCAACCGAGCGTCCTCAAAACTCAGGATCGATTACACATTCTGGTAAAGGGGTTTAACCCACAGTGCCGACTTAGGACAACTCTCCCCTATATTTATTTGAAAATTTTTTAAATCCCTTGAAACTTTTTCATTCAATTAAATTACTGTTGTTAATTGGAAATTTCTTAGAATCTTTTAAAATACTCTAAAAGGTGAGACTTAAAAAAATTAACGATTTCATAAGTACCTAGATTATACAATTTACAGTTATGCGGACATGGAATTGGCGTTACTTCATCGTTATGTATAGCTTCTCACGTACAGCAGGTGGTCATGAGATACATTCTAATTTTCCTGAAACGCGAAGAACCTTTATTACATTTTCATTCCTTTTTCTTTAAAGTGGTGTGCAGTAAAATTTTGAATATCTGAAATTATTTTTTATTTCTTACGTTACATTACACTTTAGGGTCCGTGAATCAATTACGCAAAAAAATGTTCACTAAAAAAAAAAATTAGAATTTCGTAGACAAATTAAATATTTAGTTGAAGTATGAACTACTTTGCTAAAAATTATTTTTTTTAATTAATCATTTAATTAATAAAATTATATACTTGCCCGAAAATTTATATATTCTGTGGATTTTTGTGGTTGAAATTGGGCTATTAAACTGTTAGTAGAAAATCTATATTTTTTAGTTATTAATTCAACTATTTACTTAAATTTTTTTGTCAATAAAAATAAATACTTTGTTAAAAAGTCTAAATTTTTCTTAAAAATTCAAGTTATTAGTTAAAACTTCGCTTTTTTTATATTGTAGAAAATTAATCTTTTTGTTTTAGAATGCAACAGTTTTTTATTTGAATTTTTATTGTTAAATTCCACTGTTTTTTATTTAAATAAAAATATTTTCAGGTTCAAATAATAACTTTTATATTTAACATTTAAAATTCATGTTTTTAGGTTCAAAATTTAAATAGTTTTGCAAAAAAATGTTTAGGGATTAATTTTTTTAAACTGGAAATGTAACTATTCCACTTCCGGTGGAAAATGTTTTTTTTTTAGTTGCAATTTTTTAAAATTGAAAATTCATATTTTTTAGTTGAAAATTCAACTTTTTTTATACAATACTCGACTTGTTGGGTAGAAAATCAACAATTTCGTATAAAATTCAACTTTATTGTAGCGAAGTATTTTTTTAATAAAAATAAATTTTTTGTGATCAAAGTTTAACTGTTGCATCTTTTGTTTTGAAATTCAACTATTTATTAGGAAGTTTATGTATTTCAATAAAAAATCGTCTTTTTTAGTAGAAATTTAACCTTCTATGTTAAAAATTAATGATTTTTATTTTAAATTCATTTTTTCAGAGAAAAATTAATTTTCTTGGTTAAAAATTCAACTTTTCTTTATTTTGAATTAAAAATATTGTTCTGTCGAAATATTGAATAATACATGTTTTGTTGAGAATTCATAGTTTTTAATTGAAAATTTAACTAGTTGGTTAAAAGTTGCACTACTTTATAACAAACATTTTTTTTGGATCAAGATTTTTTATTATAGTTTTAAAATGTTCTATAAATTCGCTTTTTATGGATATTAATTTTTTTAAATATTGGTCCTTTCTAGTCAAAAATGCACGTATTTAGTTAAAAATTCTTATTTTTTAAAGTAAAATTGAACTGTTCCTTAAAAAAAAAATTAAAAAATTTTTTTGGTTATAAATTTAACTCTTCTGGTGCAAATTCGTTTTTATTGGATACAAAGTAATAGTTTTTAAAAAAATATTTTTCTATTCCATTTTTTGTTGAAAACTAAATTATATGGTTGAAAATTCATATATTTTTTCAAAAAACGGCAGACTCCCTGGTGCTAGTCGAATTATCCGAATCGAAGGAACCCTGGCGTAATTTTCTGATTTCGGCCAATTAAAAAACTGACATTAGGAAATCATTGATTATCTATATTTTAATTATCAGAGGTAAATAATTTATATAATTACAAGAAATTGAAAAAAATATTTATGAAAATCAGTTTATACTGCAGTTTTGTATTGAATAATTTTTATTGTATAAGTAAGTTGTATCAAAGCATCTTTTATTAACTCTAACTTTTTTAAACAATGATTATTTATTTAAAGAATTCTTTCCCCTTGTGAGTCATAGGAATTGTAAACAGTCAATTTCTGAGGATATTTATTATTATTGTATAATATTGTTAAAAATTCATCATTTTGGACACAAAATAAATATTTTTTGAATAAAGCAGAATTTTTGTGTTGATAATTAAACTTTCCGAGTTAGAAATTTAATGATTTGGTTAGAAATGCAACCTGTTTTTGGTTAAAGTTCAATTATATTTTTTTTTAATGTTCAATTCGACCATTTGGTTTGAAATTAATTTTTTTAGGTTGAAAATGCAACTGTTAGGCTAAAAATCAACAATTTGTTATCTGGTTTTTGAAAGTCAATTTTTCTATTCGACAATTTAACTGTTTTTAAAAAAATTCGCCTTTGTTGAAAATTCATTTTTCTCGGTTGAAAATGAAAATTACACGTTAAACTCTAGTCGGCAGACTACCCGGTGCTAGTCGAATTATCCGAAGCGAAGGAACCCGGGCGAAATTTTCTGATTTCGAATTGTTAAAAACCTGAAATTACGAAATCATTGATTATCTTATTTTTAATTATCAGTGGTAATTAATTTTTAATTATATATAATTACAAGAAATTAAAAAAAAGATTCATGAAAATCAGTTTATACTACAGTTTTCTATTAAATTCAAGCTAAACGCGGATTTTTTTATTCACATGAATAATTTTGAATGTATAAAAGGTTGTATTAAAGGGTTTTTTATTATCTCTGACTTTTTTAAACAATTATTATTTATTTTTAAATATTTTCCACCTGTGAGTCATAAGAATTGTAAACTGTTATTTTCTTCAGGATTATTAGTACTCTTTGTAATAAAATTAATTTTTTCAAACAACTTTTTCCCCTTAAAGATTCATCTTTTAGAGTTAACAATTTAGATATTTGGTTAAAAATTTAAACACCTTTTCAAAATTTTAATAATCTTGTTAAGAATTCAGTAATTCTGTTACAAAGTTATCATTTTTGGTCGAAAATGTAACGGTACTGTTAAAAATTTATCATTTTGGACAAACAATTAACCTTTTTTGTATAAAACAGAATTTTTATGTTAATAATTAAACTTTTCGAGTTGAAAATTTAATGATGGATGATAGAAATGCAACCTGTTTTTGGTCAAAGTTCGACTGTCTGGCTTGAAATTCATTTTTTTAGGTTGAAAATGCAACTGTTTGGGTTAAATTTCAACAATTTTTTCAACTTGTTTTTTAGAGTCAACTTTTCTGGTCGAGAATTTCACTGTTTTTTTTTTGTTGCAAAATTCGTCTTTGTTAAAAATGAACATTACGCGTCAAACTCTAGTCGGCAGACTCCCCGGTGCTGGTCGAATTATCCGAATTGAAGGATCCCTGGCGTAATTTTCTGATTTCGGCCAGCTAAAAAACTGACATTAGGAAATCATTGATTATCTTTATTTTAATTATCAGAGGTAATTAATTTATATAATTACAAGAAATTGAAAAAAAGATTGATGAAAATCAGTTAACATTTGCAGTAATAATGAAATGGAACTCTTCCATTTTTCACTATTCAGGCAAAAATGAAAAAAGATAAATATATTACAAAATATAAACAAAAAATATAAGAATATGAAATATAACATAAAAAAATAATGATAAAAAGTAAAGGCTGAAGAAGATATACCTTCTTTAGGGCAAAATTCAACTAATTGACTCGAAAATTAATGCATTTTGTAGAAAACTTGTTTCTTGGTAAAAAAATTATTTTTGGTTTGTTAAAGAATTGTCTTTTAGGTTGATAATTTAGTTATTAAGTTGAAAATTCAAATACTTTTCCAAAAATGTAATTATCCTGTTAAAAATTTAGAATTTCCGCTAGCAAGTCATCCTATATCTTCGAAAATTCAACGATTTTGCTTAAAATTCGTCTTTCTGCAAAGAAAATTGACCTTTTTTGTATAAAACTGAATTTTGTTGATGATAATTAAACTTTTCCAGTTAAAAAATTAATGAATTGCTTATAAATTGGAATTGATTAAAAATTCACCTTTCTCGGTTGAAAATGAACTTTACACGTCAAACTCCAGTCGACAGACTCCCCGGTGCTAGTCGAGTTATCCGAAGCAAAGGAACTCGTGCGTAATTTTATGATTTCGGTTTGTTAAAAATGTGAAATTATGAAATATTTGATTAACTTAATTTTAATTATCAGTGGTAATTAATTTTTAATTATATATAATTACAAGAAATTGAAAAAAAGATTGATAAGAATAAGTTTATACTGCAGTTTTCTATTAAATTCAAGCTAAAGGCGGTATGTTTTTTGTATAAAAGAATAATCTTTAATCTATAAGTAACTTGTATTAAAGTATTTTTTATTAGCTCTGACTTTTTAAAACAATTATTATTTATTTTAAAATTTTCCCTCCGCGAGTCATAAGAATTGTGAACAGTTATTTTCTTCAGGATATTTCGTGCCTTTTGCCAAAAAATTAATTTTTTAAAACAATTTTTCACCCATAAAGATTCATATTATAAGCTTGACAATTCAGCTATTTTGTTGACAATTTAAACGCCTTTTCAAAATTTTAATCACCTTGTATTGTTTGGTATTGTCAAAAATTCATAATTTTGGACATAAAATTAACCACTTTGGATAAAGCAGAATTTTTTTGTAGATAATTAAACTTTTCGAGTTAAAAATTTAATAATTTGGTTAGAAATGCAACCTCTTTTTGGTCGAAGTTTAATCATTTTTGTTTTAAAATTTTTAATTCCACTATCTGGTTTAAAATTTATTTTTTAGGTTGAAAACGCAACTGTTTAGGTTAAAATTCAACAATTTTTTTTCTTATTTTTTAGAATTAACTTTTCTGGTCGACAATTTAACTGTTTTTTCTAAATTCGTCTTTGTTAAAAATTCATGTTTCTCGGTTGAAAATGAAAATTACACGTCAAACTTCAGTCGGCAGACTCCCCGGTGCTGGTCGAATTATCCGAATTGAAGGAACCCTGGCGTAATTTTCTGATTTCGGCCAGCTAAAAAACTGACATTAGGAAATCATTGATTATCTTTATTTCAATTATCAGAGGTAATTAATTTATATAATTACAAGAAATTGAAAAAAATATTTATGAAAATCAGTTTATACTGCAGGCTTCTATTAAATTCATGCTAAAGGCAGTATTTTTTTTGTCCACATGAATAATTTTTAATGTATAAGTAAGTTGTATAAAAGTATTTTTTATTAACTCTGACTTGATTAAACAATTATTCTTTACTTAAAAAATTGTTTCCTTCTGGTAGTCATAAGAAATGTGAACAGTTATTTTCTTTAGGATATTTTGCATTTTTTGCCAGAAAATTAATTTTTTCAAACAATTTTTTCCCCTTAAAGATTCATCTTTTGAGGTTGACAATTCAGCTATTTGGTTGAAAATTTAAACTTCTTTTTAAAATTGTAATTATTCTATTAAAAGGCAGTTATTCCGCTAACAAGTCATCATTTTTTTTCAATAATTAAGCTATTTTGTTGAAAATTCGTCTTCCTGGATATAAAATTAACCTTTTTTTTGGATAAAACAGAATTTTTTGTTGATAATTTAACTTTTCGAGTTAAACATTTAATGATTTAGTTGAAAATGCAACCTGTTTTTGATCGAAGTTCAATCATTTTTGTTTTAAAATGTTCAATTTGACTATCTGGTTTAAAATTCATTTTTGTAGGTTGAACATGTAACTGTGCCAGTCGAATTATCCGAATTGAAGGAACCCGGGCGTAATTTTATTAGTTTAGCTTGTTAAAAAACTGACCTCATGGAATAATTGATTATCGCAATTTTAATAACCACAATTAATTAATTTATATAATTACAAGACATTGAAAAAAGATTGATGAAAATCAGTTTATACTGCAGTTTTCTATTAAATTCAAGCTAAAGGTGGTATGCTTTTGTCTACATGAATAATTTTTAATGTAGAAGTTAGTTGTATTAACGCATTTTTTATTAACTCTGACTTGATTAAACAATTATTATTTATTAAAAAAAATGTTTCCCCCTGTGAGTCATAAGAATTGTGAACAGTTATTTTCTTCAGGATATTTAGTACTTTTTGCCAAAATATTAATGTCTAAAAATAATTTTTCACCCTTACAGATTCATCTTTTAAGATTGACAATTCAGCTATTTGGTTAAAAATTCAAAAACCTTTTCAAATTTGTAATTATTTTGTTAAAAATTGAGTAATTCCTCTAACGAGTCATCATTTTTTTCAAAAATTAAACTTGTTTATTCAAAATTCGTCATTCTTTATAGAAAATTGACCTTCTTTGTATAAAACTTAATATTTTTATTAATAGATAAACTTTTATAGTTGAAAATTTAATGATTTGGTTAGAAATTCAACATGTTCTTGGTTGACTTTAATCATTTTTGTTTTAAAATGTTCAATTCGATTATCTGGTTTGAAATTTATGTTTGTAGGTTGAAAATGCAACTGTTTAGGTAAAAACTTTTTTATCTTGTTTTTTAGAGTTAACATCTCTGATCGACAATTTAACTGTTTTTTTTTTTGCAAAATTCGTCTTTGTTGAAAATGAACATTACACGTCAAACTCGAGTCGGCAGACTCCCCGGTGCTAGTCGAATTATCCGAATTTAAGGAACCCAGGCGTAATTTTCAGATTTCGGCTAGTTAAAAAAACTGATATAAAATCATTCATTATCCCAATTTTAATTATCGTAATTAATTAATTTATATAATTACAAAAAATTGGAAAAATGATTGAAGAAAATCAGTTAAAATTTGCAATAATAATGAAATGGAACTCTTCCATTTTTCATTATTCAGCCAAAAATAAAAAAGATAAAGATATTAAAAAATTAAGACAAAAAATAACTTTAAAAAATAATGATAAAAAGTAAAGACTGAAGAAGATATACCTTCTTTAGGGCAAAATTCAACTAATTGACTCGAAAATTATTGCATTTTGTAGAAAACTTGTCTCTCGGTAGAAAATTATTTTTCTTTGTTAAAGAACCGCCTTTAAGGTTGAACATTCAGCTATTTCGTTAAAAATTCAAACACTTTCCCAAAAATTTAATTAGCCTTTTAAAAAGTCAGTTTTTCCGCTAACAAGTCGTCATTTTTCTTCGAAAATTAAACTATATTTTTAAAAATTCGTCTTTCTGGAAAGAAAATTGACCTTTTTTCTATAAAACTGAATTTGTTTGTTGATAATTAAACTTTTCCACTTAAAAATGTAATAAATTACTTAGAAATTGGAATTGGTTAATAATTCATCTTTCTCGGTTAAAAATGAACTTTACACGTCAAACACCAGTCGGCAGACTCCCTGGTGCTAGTCGAGTTATCCGAATCGAAGGAACTCGTGCGTAATTTTATGATTTCGGTTTGTTAAAAAACCAAAATTATGCAATTATTGATTATCTCAATTTTAATTATTAGATATTTATATAACTACAAGAAATTGAAAAAAAGTTTGATAAGAATCAGTTTATACTGCAGTTTTCTATTAAATTCAAACTAAAGGCGATATGTTTTTTGTCCACATGAATAATTTTGAAACCATTAGTAAGTTGTGTTAAACTATTTTTTATTAACTCTGACTTTTTGAAATAATTATTATTTATTTTAAAAAAATTTCCCCCTGTGAGTCATAATAATTGTAAACACATATTTTCTTTAGGATATTTAAAACTATTTGCCAAAAAATTAATTTTTTAAACAATTTTCCCCCCTTAAAAATTCATCTTTTAAGGTTGACAATTTACCTATTTGGTTAAATATTTAAACACCTTTTTAAATATTTAATTATCTTGTGTAAGAATTCAGTAATTTCGCTAACGAGTCATCATTCTTCTTCGAAAATTACACTATTTTGTTAAAAATTCGTCTTTCTAGATAGAAAATAGACCTTTTTTGTATAAAACTTAATTTTTTTTCTAATAATTAAACTTTTATATTTAAAAATTTAATTAATTTGTTATAAATGCAACTTGTTTTTGGTCGATGTTCAATCATTTTTGTTTTAAAATGTTCAATTCGACTATCTGGTATGAAATTCATTTTTGTAGGTTGAAAATGCAATTGTTTGGGTTAAATTTTAACAATTTTTTCAACTTTTTTTTTAGAGTCAACTTTTCTGGTCGATAATTTCACTGTTTTTTTTTTTGCAAAATTCGTATTTTTTTAAAAATAAACACTACACGTCAAACTCTAGTCGGCACCCTCTTTGGTGCTAGTCGAATTATCCGAATCAGAGAAACCGGGGTTTAATTTTCTGATTTCGGCTAGTTAAAAAACTGACATTATGAAATCATTGATTATCCTAATTTTATTTATGAGAATTAATTAATTTATGTTTTTAAAAATAATTGGAATTAAGATTTATGAAAATCAGTTACAATTTACAATAATAATGAATTGGAACTGTTCAATTTTCATTATTCAGACAAAAATGAAAAAAGATGATAGTAAAAAATATAAACCAAAAATATAAAAATATAAAATATAACATAAAAAATAATGATAAAAAGTAAAGACTGAAGAAGATATACATTATTTAAGGCAAAATTCAACTAATTGACTCGAAAATTAATGCATTTTGCAGAAAACTTGTCTCTCGGTAAAAAATTATTTTTGTTTGTTAAAGAATTTACTTTTAGGTTGATAACTCAGCTATTTAGTTAAAAATTCAAATAATTATTCAAAAATTTAATTATCCTATTAAAAATTCAGTTATTCCGCTAACAAATCATTGTTCTTCGAAAATTCAACTTTTTTGTTAAAAATTCGTCTTTCTGGAAAGAAAATTGACCTTTTTTCTATAATACTAAATTTTTTGTTAATAATTGAACTTTTCTAGTTAAAAATTTAATGATTTATTTTGAAATGCAACCTGTTTTTGATTGAAGTTGAATCATTTTTGTTTGAAAATGTTCAATTCGACTATCTGGTATGAAATGCATTTTTGTACGTTGAACCGTTTAGGTAAAAATTGAACAATTTTTTTATCTGGTTTTTTAGAGTCAACTTTTCTGGTCGACAATTTAACTTTTTTGTTGTAAAATTTGTTTTTATTTAAAATTCGTCTTTCTCAGTTGAAAATAAACATTACACGTTAAACTCTAGTCGGCAGACTCCCCGGTGCCAGTCGAATTATCCGAATCGAAGGAACCCGTGCGTAATTTATTTTTTTAATTTTATTTTTGCAGTATTCTATTAAATTTAAACTAAAGGCGGCATGTTTTTTGTACACAAAAATAATTTTTAATGTATAAGTAAGTTGTATAAAAGTAGTTTTTATTAGCTCTGACTTGTTAAAACAATTATTATTTATTTAAAAAAATGTTTCCCTCTGTGAATCTAAAGAATTTTGAACAGTTATTTTGTTCAGGATATTCAGTACTTAAAGTGGATAATTGAGGCACCGGATTGCAGAACTGCCTCTACGCTCGGCCCGTCTCAGCCCAGTAGGCGCAGGAGAGGGGATG
>JAAAKG020190281.1:0-24747 GCA_010014905.2 Druon quercuslanigerum
AGTAGATATTTCAGGTTTCAATCGTGTACAAAACTACGAATTTTGCCGACGTTTCGTGAACATTGCAGTTCACTTCTCCAGGGCTGACCTGAAACTAAGGTATCAGTTCTTAAGTATACTCTTTACGATGCCTGTGATTGGCCCTTTGCATCCAAGTGAATTAATTTTTTATCACAGTAAAGAATTTTTGACTAAATAGTGGAATTTTTATTACAAAAGATGAATTTTCTATAAAAAAATCGAATGTTTAACTAAATATATTTTTTTCAACCAAAAAAAAGAATTCTTAACAAAAATAGAATTGTTAAGTTTTTTACAAAACAGACAAATTTGTAGAAAAAAGTTTGGATTTTCAACTAATATAATAAATCTTTAACTAAAAACAAATAATTAATTTTCCACCCAATGTATGAATTTTCAACCAAAAAGATAAATTTTCTACCAAAATAAAATATAAATAAATTTTTAATTAGTGTAATAAATTTTTAACCAAAAAGGAAACTAATTTTTTTTTTTTAAATTTACATTTTCAATAACAGAAATTAATCTTTACTAAAAAGATGAAACAGATAAAGTTGAAAGTTACATTATTACTTTAAAAAATTAAATCTCAATGATAAAAAAATAATTTTTAAATCAATAAGATGAACTTTACACAAAAGTGGGTAAATTTTCAACAAAGAAAATGAATTCCAAAACCAAAAAAAAAAAAAAAAAAAAAAAGCAAAATAGAAAGCACAATTTTCAACGATGAATGTGATATTTTATATTTCAACCAAAAATTATTTTTACTTTATACCAAAAATAATTTAATTTCACCACTGGCCACCAGGGGAAATCGTGGCGCTGAATTACTTTCGGGCAGACTTGCTACGAAAAGCATCGTGAAAATTCGAAAAGTGATATTCTACGATATTTCTACTACTATTATTCTTATTTTTTGCATAAATAATGAAGCTTAATAGTTTTGGCATTTAATGATGAAAAAAAGGATTAAACATTTTAAAACTTTGAAAATAAATAAGATTAAAGAAATTTAAAATGGCGGGAAATTTGAAAAATGGCGAAGTTAAATAAATCAAGCCGCTATTTCAATTGATAATTTAAATAGTAAAATCAAAATTTTAGTTGCGTACTGCGGTATCATTTAATTAAATTAAAAAATAAATAAACTGAAATAATTATTAGAAAAAATCATTCCGAGAAATAATTAAAATGTTTAGTATTTGGCAAATTGGTACTTATTCAATTTGGAAGACTTAAAATTTAGAACTTGACTTATTATCTTAAAAATCATTCAAATTTAAGATTTTTTATTTATACATATTTAAAATTAAAATTTAAAAAAAATTTTTAACTGAACGTTAAACATTATGCAAGTTTCACCATAAAAAGTTTTAAATCTTATGATACACAATAAAAATTTCTTCTATTTGGAAGATGTAGAGTTGAAAAATTAAGTTTAGATCTTCAAATTAGCACATATTGGAAATTAAAGTATCTTCAACTGCAAAATCTTGAATTAAGACTTAATTTCAAGAAGATATATTCAAAATTTTTCCAAGTTACGTGTGTTATTCATATTTTCATATACATACGTTTCATGCAATTTAATTAATAAATCCTGTAAAGCATATTAGCTTGAATATTCAATTTAATTTCTGAAATTCTAACCAAATTTATTTTCATATGTTTAATGTAAACTAAATTTTTATCTGTTTAATGCTCAATTTTAAGGGCTTGAATATTTTACATCAAAACAATTAAAAAAGGTAGACGACGCTAACATTTAAAATATTAGAAAATAAATAATTTAGGGCTGGAAGGTAAGGAAATTTTAAATAAAAAATCAGCCAGATATTTTTTGCACGGCCCTGGCGTACTCGTACTTCAACTTTATAGTTTCTCCGTTTAGTATTAATTATTGCCTAATGATTATTATTGGAATTTTTTTAACAACTTCTATTAGGTTCCCAGATAAGTTAATAAAGTGAATAGAAATAAAATTAATTTTTGAGTTTTCTGTTTAGGAGATAAGTAATTAATTCCTCATTTATATGTACACAAAGTATTCTTTATTAGAAAGCACAAAAAATTGTTTGAACTTTATAAAAAAATGAAGAACATTAACCATTTTTAAATTTTTACAAATTTTTAAAATAATTTTTTCAAATTTCCCGCCCTTTTAAATGTCTTGAATATTATATATTTGCAAATCTCTATTTTGTCATTTATTTATCCTTACTGGATGCTCAATCTATTCAGCTTTATTTTTCGGAGAAAAGAAGAAAAGATTAGTATAACTGTTTAAAAATATCACTTTTCTCATTTTCACTATAGATTTTCTAGCAAGTCGGCCCTAAAGGTAAACAGCGCCGCGCTCGCGTACTAATTTTCTCTGGTCAAGAATCATTCCACTTTCGGCTTCGAGTGACACGGGGCTGGTAGATAATATCACGATAAAATCTTTCAAGGTCGCTGATCATCTTATGAACTTCATTAGCCATGGCGTAATCTTTAAAAATGGCGACAGTGGTTTTGTTGTGTCAAATTATTTTCTTTAAATTCACGAAAAGTACAGCAACATTTATCTACGAGATGTCTAATCATTTTTAAAATAACAATTGGGTAATCGAAAAGTTTGTTTAAATCTGTGGTTCTGATTAATATATCGATCCTGCTTCTACGCTGCTGTTCTTCCACGGCTGCTAAGAGCATAGGAGACGACATCTTTTCTTCTATGTGATCTTTAACAGCCGAAAATTTTACATGCTACAATATTGATGGAAGAATTTCCTGAAACACCAAATTAAACAAAAATATTATCATCTCTTTCCAATTGCAGAGCTCAGTTCATGCTTCGATTGTCTACCTAATGGTGAACCTATTCCTGGTACTCCTTGTAGTAGAACATCTTCTTCCTCTGATAGACGTTTACCACAAAGGGCTCTTCCACGTGCAGAGACATCTATTCCCTTCAGGTCCAGGTCTCCTCATTCCAAACCTCATCAACCGAACAAGGACATTGCTCCTGCTATAAGGCTTCCTTCTTCTGATCGAAATGGATGTGGACTTGAACAACTTAGCTTTATTCGACTTACATGTTACAACAAACCGCACAAGATATTTGAACTTCGACGATACACTTTTCCTTTTAATAATTTCATAAAAATAAAAATAGGAAACGTATATAGGTATGTGCCAACCCAAGAACAAATTGTATTATCAGCATCTAATGGTGACGTCTTTGCAATATTGGAGAGTTTCCAAAAGCTTGTTGGACTATACACATACGAGTGTTCCCAAATACGAAGGGCAAAAATAAACATGTCAAGTGGCAGGGTCGCAATATTGACTCCAGAAGAAGTCACTCAAACCCCCGTAGGTCGCCAGCGCATCATCAACAATCATTTTAAAGTGGATCATCTAAACCCGCGTGAAAACGACACTCGTTTATTATACTTATCATAAAAAATTCACGGATTTTCTGAAGAAATTACATAATTATCGAAATTAAACAAATCGTCGTTTTTAAGTTAACAAAATTCCTCTTTGCTGTTTTATAGTCAATAAATAAAGAATGTTCAGATTATACTCCACAAAGTTTTGCAGAACATGATTGAATACATTTTATCAACTGTGTATTGCTGTTGACATTCTAATAGGATTTTGAACTTCTTTTTTTAATAGCGATCTTGCTAAAGCTAAAATTTACATTTAATAGAAATGTATTAGGATTTGTTGATTCGTTTTTGGATTGAGAGAATTTAATGTCAACATTAGCTGTTAGCCATAGATATAAAATACTTTTATATACAAAATTTAATGAGTCTCATATGAATTTAGGTACAGTCAGAATTCACGTTATTATGGCGAAGCTTTCATCTATGTTGGGATTCTGTTAACGTTGTTGAAAGTTTCTGTGCGGATTAATCCGCCCACTGTGTTTTACCTGATGAGACATATGTGTCATCAACTGAGGCGCATATCGCTTGCACGTTATGATAATCATAACGTGCGTCTCATATGCGTCGCATATTGCTTGCCCATTGAGGTTTTTAATATTATAAATTTATATTTTTATGACTATTATTGTAACGATATATAAGACAAGCAATTAGTTTGTTCAAATTTTTATTTAGAAAATAATGCGCAGAATATATACACACATAGCAATATATATTCTTAACATTTTCTGTATTTTTATAATAATGTATCCGCCCCTTAATATATTCACAGCGACGTCTAGAATTCAGTATTACTTTAAATTTTCGAAGAGTTGGTCGTTAATTGTTTGAATAATTTTGAAACTAATACAGTATTTATAAAGTAAAAAATCTTGCAAAATATGTTTAGGAAACTTTGAACCTAGACAATACGTTTTTCCGCTTACACTTTTTTTGTACAATTAACAGTTCTCGAAAACTCTAAAAAGTGTTTAAAATATGCAAACTTATTTTGAAAACACGCACTTTGTTTATGAAAAAATTCAAAGGACGGTCTTTTTGATAAAAATTTATGGAATATTTCACAGATAGTTATTTAAAATAGCGTGTTTTTTAATTAGCGTATACGCAAGCTTTGTTTCAATAAAAAATGTTTTTTCTCTCTCTACTATACATAATTAGATGAAATTCCTAGAAATTTAAGGGGAGTGTAAAATATTTCAAAATAATTATGCAAATTCTTTTCAAAAATGCATTTAATTCAATAAAATTGAGTAAATATAGAATAATTCAAAAGAATATAAAAGAATTCAGGATAAATAAATAAGAATTGAGGGCGAATTACAAATTATATGCAAACAATGTTTGAAAATCTATTCAAATATTGTAATCATTTAAAATAACCTAAAATATTTCAATTCGTTAAACAAATTTTAAAGCTCTTGGAAATGCCAAGGTTTTAAAAAAAAATACCTTAAAATATTAAAAATTCTTCGCACATTTTACCAAATGATCCTCAGGATCAATTATATAAAAGATTTTAAAATAAAAAAAATGCTTTGAATCAGATAAGATTGAGTACATTTAGAAGAATTTAACTGAATTAAATAAATTCAAAGGAGTTGAAAAGAATTCAGGATAACTTGCGTACGATAACGTATTGATAACGTATCATAACTTATACGTTAACCAAAAATATTCAAATTTTTACTAAAAATGGTTTAACTCAACAAAAAGGTAAAATTTTTAAGAAAAGATATACTGCTTCAAATGAAAAATATTAATTTTTATAACAGAGTTAAATTTTTAACCAAGGTCGATTTTTCTAACCAGAATGAAAAGTTAATCACATTAATTATTTTTTAAGCAAAAAAGGTAATTTCTATACACAACTGTTGATCTTTTAAATCCAAAGAACTATATGCGAATTGCAAAAAAATAGATTAATGCAAATAAAAATTTTGATAATAATTCTATTCTGATGACTGCTGCTTATTCTAATTTTAAGCTAGCTAATAATACTCAATCTAGTTTTGGAAAACCGTGTTCTTGTAAATTATTTATTATACTGAAATATCAAAGTAAATATAAATTTTCAAAAACCTCTGCTACAATCTTTCCAAAAAAATCAAAGAAAAAAAATCTTCACATAACAAATGTGGGAAATGTTTATCAATTACCACAAAAGGTAAACGTCATAATGGTATAAAAAAGGAAATAATGCATAACTCGAATTCATCACTAAATCAGAAAGTGAAAGAAGACTTGGTTTCTAATGCAATTATAGAAAAATCTACCGATCAAACGCGTCAAAGTAATGATTCGATATCGTTATTAAGAGAACAAGCTAGATCAATGGCGTATTTCACGAAAAAAGGGAAGCTACACAACGGGTAATATCCACTAAAAATTTATCAAAAATTAACACTAATTTTGGTTTGTCAACTAACGAACTTTAGGAATTGGTAAATCACTTCGAAGTGAAATAAAAAATAGAAAAATATTTGAACCTAATCTAAAAGACAGAATCAAAGCTTTAAAGCAAACAGAGCTATAAAATAAGATTGCATAAGTTTTAAAAATTCTAGCAATTTACTGATAATTTTATCAGACGAAGAAAAGCAAATTACTTACTTGATTGCACCGCCCGAAATAAATTTGTTGATTAGAGTTATAAACACTTTATTCAACAGCATATATGAAAAGTTTAAATAAATTTTTAAAATATTGGCTAAAACGTGCAATGTCAGCCGAGCAATTTTATATGGTAGTGCAGGATTGAATGGAAATTCGTGTAAAACATTGATAAATAAAATGGATGTTTTACGTGAAATTTGCACAAAAACCTATAATTTTCCTTGTATGCAAATTGTCACATGTTTTGATTCTTATTTTTCAAATGATTTAAAATCAGATTGCCTTGACAATATCGCTCTTTTAACAAAAAGTTATTTTGATATAAATATTAAAGTAACTACGAAAGTTCACGCCGTATTTTCATTAAATATTATGTGATTGTAAGTTTTCTTTAGTTTAAAACTTGCTTTTAGGTACTTTAGGGTCCTCGAACTTTCACATTAAATTATTTTGCCCCAACGCGCTGCCTAATGGTAAACCTATTCCTGTTGTTCCTCGCGATGGGCCTTCTTATTCTTTTTGTAGACGTTCATCTAAAAGGCCTTTTTCTTTTGCAGAGACATCTATTCGCGTCAGGTCCAGGTCTCCTCATTCAAAACCTCATCAACCTAACAAGGAAATTGCTTCTGCTGGTAGGCTTCCTTCTTCTGATACAAATGGATGTGGACTTAAATAACTTAGATTCATTCGAATTATATGCTTTAACAAATCAAATTGTATTATCAACATCTAATGGTGACGTATTTGCGAGATTGGAGAGTTTCAATGATCTTGCTGGATCACAGACATATGACAGTTCCACAATAAGAAGGGCTAAAACAAACATGGAAAGCGGCATAGTCACCATAGTCACCCGCGGGAAGAACAGATTAATAATTAAAGTTGTTTAAATAAAAAAACATTTAAGATTAAACATTAGCATTGACCTCTGTAGATTGCTGAGCGTGAATTCTCTTTTTTGCAGCTTTTACGACCTAAACGAATATATTCTCATCACATATTTCTCTCTACATACATGATTAAAGAATTTCCAAAACGCAAATTGGTCGGTCGCATTTCACTTCGCTTTGATGAAATTTGGTTTTTAAGTGGAAAGGAAGATTTTATATTGCAATGGAGTTGGAGCATTGGATTCTGGATATTTAGTAAACGTTGTGTATGAGTACTGATGTGCGTTTATGTTACACACTTAAATAAAGTTCTTTTTACCATTTTAAATTTAAAAATGGCACTGAGGAAATAATAAATGAGAAAGTAATGCAAATCATGAAGCTTATGGGTGAAAATTTTGGACTCATAAAATACAAAAATTCTAGTTTATAATATAACGCTTAGGTGGCGCCACAAACTTGTAGAATTTTGATATTATTGACAAATGGACAACAGTAATAAAAGTAGAAACAACATATTCGATTCCTACTATATTAAATGACTACAAACACGCAGCCAATTTCTACTATACAACATTACTACCGAGATGGAGGTTATTGCTTTTCATATTAAGGATTTCTATTGAAAAGCTTTGCGTTTTTGTTAAATGGATCAAAGTTTGATTTAATTAAGGAAATAATTTATTACAAAAATAAATTAAAATACATTATTATTTATTTATTGTTTATTTCACAACAGCATAAGATACATTATAATATATAGATATATGCATACATATAGGATAATCTGCTACGATATTTGCTTAGGTTCTAAGACTTGTGCAAAGAAAGTGAAATATGAGCGTCTAGTTAATTAGCTTTACAAACAAATATAGACTTATAAGCTAGGAAGACACAATCAGGTTTTTGATTTTTAGAACTCCAAGTAAATACATTGCAAGGCGACAAAGTTCTTTTTTATCTGAAGAGTTTAGGAGCACTATTCAGAAGGCACTAGAGCGTGTTACCACCGCCCGGAGGTAAGCCACAAATTTGTTCAAAATTGTCTTATATTGTTCACACAACGCTATAAGATTTTTCACCTGTAAAACCCAGTTAAATTATGGAACAGCAGAACCCGAATCTGCCAGGTTCTGCAAGCGTAACACACCAATTCAAGGCAGTCTCTCTTCCCCGATGCCCAGTACTTTCTCCTACCAGTTTTAAAGATAATATAGGCAATTAGGACTCTGCATAAATTAAGTTTTAGTGCATATCCTGAAGTATAAGGAGGAATCCCTAACACTTTCACGAAAAAAGTGGTTTGAATAAGCGCGACTTCCTTACAGTATTTCAGTCCCCAAATTCCTATAGCATAGATCAGAACAATAGCTACAAGACGTTGAAGAAGAATAAAATTGGAGTGCCAGGAATAAGCTTTGGAGTTACGCAGAACCTGCGAAGTTTCCCCCGTAGCGATCCTCGCGGCAGCAATTCTTTTATTGCAAGCCAGTGTAAATATACCAGATCTCGAAAATAGTTTTCCCAGATAGTTATATTTCATGACCATCTCGAGCTGCGTGTCATTAAAAGTGAAACTCGGAATCCTGGGTGACCGCCCTCTATGAAAAATCATGGTCTTTGTCTTTGGCGTATTAACCTCTGAGAAAATCGGATCGCAATACTCACCGAGGACATTAATTTTCCTCTGGAGATCAGTGCGAGAGTCAGCAAGCATTACAATATCACCGGCAGGTTACGTCCACTGGGTCAGTAAGACTCACAGGTGTGCGGATGAATATTTTAGCTGCATCGTAAAGGCTTTTTATTATCCTAATAAATTTTGTGCTAATGCCTAGCTTTAATAGTGTAGGACATGGAAGGTCTAGATTAACTGAAAGAAAGGCCCTTTTAAAATCAACAAAATACGCAAAAACTTTACGTCCAGGAGTGGAGAGATGAATCTGAATTATAGAACTTAGAACAAATATATGGTCCACACAGCCTCTGGAAGCCCTAAAACCTGCCTGACCAATTTATGACCCTTCTTAAATAACATGCACGTAAAGGTAGTTGCCTAAGAAGGGGGAACCTCCTCAGTCTTACATATCTTCCTGAATAGATACTCAAGATAGTCGAGAACTAATTCGTGTAAAGCTTGGTAAAACCCGGCGGGGACACTATCGTGTCCAGCGGCTTTCTCCTCTTGACATTTGCGAATAGCAGCCTTGATTTCTTTCTTTGAGATCTGCGCATCCAGAAGGGGCCAAGATTTATTGTCAATGTTACTACTCTGTGCAAGTCTAGGCTTAAAGAAGTTAACTGCTCTCTAAAACTCCGACGTCCCTTTGGCAGATGCAAAAGCCTCTTGAAAGGCCTTGTCATACAAATTTTTTTTAGAGATCAACAGTAAGCTATTGACTTTTTTAGCTGAATTAAATGTCTTTATATCATCCAAAGCGAACCCTGACCTTTTACACTCTTTCAGGCTATTTTCAGCTTTTCTTTTAGCATTGAAACATGCCCAGTCAAACCGAGGCTTTTTCCTTATAAAGCGCGAAGAATTAGCAGGAACCATACAAGCAGTTCAGGCCGCCGCCCTCATTGCCGAGATAAAATTTTCATTTAAGTTAGCTACCGAGAAAAGGAGTGCACAGTAAAATCAGTGAATCTGGATCTTCTATCATCCCTCTAAGTCAATCTTGCATTTAATTAACTTCATGCTTTAAGTGTTTAGCCTGGAAGCGATATCTCTACACATACTGGGAGATGGTTCGATTGAGTAGCGATCGGAGCAGCTTTGAGGTCCTTTATTACATTTATGAAAGGTAGAGCGCATGCTGCGAGATCAATAGCACTTTCCCCTTCAGGAGAGAGCCGCGTAAGGCTAGCTGGACAATTACTCTAAAATCTTTCATTTAGTATAGCAAAACCACGTAATTCTAAACAATCAATCAAGATAGTACCACGTTTGTACATTAAAGGATCATATACCAGTCTCTGTGAGCTCGCATTCACCCCAACCGGAATGACATCAGGGCATACATGATTCAAATCCCCGATCCCCGCATTGAAGTCACCCCCTAGAATTATTTTAATATTCTAATCGATCAAGCACCGCATCCAAACCATCGTGAAAATATTCAAGGTCAAGAATCGTTTTGAAATAAATAAGACCTACGATAAGAAACATAATGATCTACGCACTTTACAAAAATCCACTCCGCGGAGGTATCCAACGATTCGCAAGTATATCCTTTTCTACTGACATATAGCGCCAACCCCTCACTAAATCTACCAAATTCACGTACTTGCTTTGCATCCACGGTGGAAAAGCCATGCTGAGAAAATTAAAAAGGGGTTGTAGAAGCTAAGGAGAGCCAGGTCTCTCTCAAGCATAAAATATTCGTGTTAAAGTTGAACATTGCTATTCGATCCTCTGCGTGGAGTTTTTGACAAGGAACTCTGGAATGAGTTTCAAAGAAGAAAATCGCTGATAGATCTCCCTCTGTTTGGTCGAGAGTCTTCGGACAAAGAAGCTGAGTTCGTACCTGAACCAGTTAGCCTGGGTGATTTGCCCCTCTGCTGTCTAAATGTGTCCTTCTCTTTATGAAATGTCTCTAAATAACTCCAAGAATTGTCAGCAAACATGAAACTACTGTCGTCAGATGACAGCTCTATCCCTCAGACCTTCTGGCCTGCCTTTTAAGCTTTGACCTGTCACTGGAAACTGTCAGGCGCATTACCGTGAAGGACTTATCTTTTTGGAAGACCTGTAAGCTTTAAGATGGAGAGGCTAGTCTAATCAATACAGAATCAACTTCAGCTTTCGCGAACACCCCTCGAACAGAACTAACTAGGTCGTTGTTACATCCTTGAGCTTACGTAGAATCAAATTTTTTGCACAGGCATCCCTTTGCATCTGCAAAACCTCTTCTTTCAACAGTTTCATGTTGTTTTCTAAATCCGTATTACTCTTCTCCAAAAGACTCCGTTTGGCTTCTCAGAAGGTATAATTCACCCTAAATCTGAGCAACCGAGCCCTCCAGGGCAGCTACATCATTTTTGGTGATCGACGTATCCTCCTTTATGGAAGTCAGCAGGGTCTCAAATTGCGACACGTCGGCAGAGGTCATACCAGGAGCGCCCATTCTTAGTACGACCCTGGACCGGTCCGGTGTTTTCCAGACTGAGAGTCAATGTTTGAGACACCGATAGTAGACAGATATTCAGCTCTCAATATTCACTTAGAAACACATACCGAAATTAAGGCAAAAACCACGCCACCAAAACAAAATTCAGCTGAACACCAACCCCGCACCTCACCTTCAACAACTCAGACTCAATTTCAGCCAGAAAAAAACACCACAGGCGAAAACAAACAGAGCAAAAACGCGCGCGACCAGTAGGCCTGCCGATATATTTTATTTCCAATTAAAATACATATAAAAACTACTTTGGTATATTAAATTATAGTTCTGTGAAATAGGACCAATCTTTGATTTTATTTGCCACGAAATAAGAGTAATTTAAAGTTTTAATGCTAATCGCGACGAAATTAAATAAATATGAAAATTTTCGACTAGTCTCGATAAATTTACGAGATGCTCGTTTAGACGATATGAAATGAAACGAGATATTGTCTTCGAAAAACGAGACACCGTCTCGAATTTAGTTATTTCTCGAACGTCCCGGTCGAAGTGCATCACTAGAAAAAACATCAGGTTTAATCAAGTATGCAAAATCTTAAACAAGTTTTCAAATTTTGTTTTAGTTTTTTTTGTTTTAAAGTTGATATATTACTTTAAACATTATAAGACCTCCATAAATACTTACAATATTTTAACAAGAATAGTGTCGGTTAACGTTTTTCATTTATGCTCTATTTAAATAATAAGCATAATGACAATTTTATAATTATGATAATTTTATATATTGAAAGTCAATAAATAAAAAAATATTTGTAATTTATTATTTTCGAAAGTAAGTTTGTCAGTTGTTAATTGATGCGTCATATCGCGTAAAATCATGTTGCCTCTCCTAAAACAATCAAGGAAAAAATAAGCAATATCATATTTATATTTCTCGGGAATAAATTTTGAAATAATGATGAATAATTAATTTCAAATATTGATTAGCATTTCTTGGTTCGTCTTTGAATTTTTCTAATCTAATGTCAATATGAGATGTATGCCAAACATGGTTCAAACTGTCATATGAAATATTACCATCAGATCCCTGTGGACAATTGAGTTACACATTTTTCAGTTTATTAAGATTTATAAACAGTAAAAATGTAAGTCATTTAAAATAACGATTTTTGCATTATTGACCTCTTTCGGGAAAACACCAATTACAATTGTACATAGTTTAAAAGTAATTAACGGAAAAATAATAAAACTATTCTACATGCTTATTTTTTGTTGATATCACTGACAACAATTATAAGTAAATCAGTGAAGTCATATCTTTTCTAAGAACTGACTTTTATTGAGTGTGACGCTCATTAATTTGTTTTTCATCTACATGAAAAAATGAGGCTCGTCTATTCACTGGTAATCACGCTGGCAATTATGCTCACTTCTATTGGTAAATAAACTTCAATAATAATAATGCATACATAATATCTGTCTATGAGTGTAAAATGTATTTTTTATGAAACCAATAAATTAATTTTCAACTAAAACAAGAAATTAATAATAAAAAAGGGAATTTTTGACAGATTAGTTTAACCTTCTGATAATTAAGAAAGAAAGAAAATCTCATTGTTTAGTTCTACGAGTCGTTTTTAAAATACAGCCAAAACTCGATTTAGCGATCCTCCATATAATGATTCCGAGAATTGACGATGCTTTAACGAAAGGGATAAACTTTTGACCTAAAATAATTTTAATTTTTGGCACCAAAGTTAAATTTCTGCCAAAAAACGATTTTTTAGGCCCGAAAGAAGAAATCCAACGGCATTGTTCAACTTTGTGCTTTCTGCTAATTCCAAAAGTTGACTTTTCGGAGTTAGTAAACACAAAAAATTCGCGATTTTTCTTATTATATATTTTTAGTTTTTTCTTTCTGTAGCCGTTATTCCCAAGCTCATTGTCTACAGGACCGTTCATGAACGACGCCATCAGTTTATCCATTTTCTAATAAAAAATAAAATAATGTGAAATTTAGACTAAAAATAATTAAAGGTATGTTTACTGTAAGGAAGTTTATAAAGAAATATACAACTTTGTCATTTTTAAGTAATAACGAACAGTTTTATTTTTTTGAATTATACCCCCTTTCCTAAAATCGAAAGCGTTTTCCAAATTTAGCATATAAAAATTTGGTGTTAATTTTTTTGGCCTGTGAAATTAGCGCATGAATAATAAATGCGTAGTAACAGAAAATTGTACGACAAATTGAAATATTATCGAAGAAAGTAATTATTTGTTCAGTTTCGCCCACAATGATGAAATTTCAGTATGAAAGTCCAATCAGCGTCATAAATATTTTAGAAATATAAACTTGGCGCCATTAATGTCTGACAAATTATCTGGATTGTATACAAAATAATCTAAAATTTAACACTTGAATAATTATTGAATACACAGTTAATTAAACTCTTATAAATAGATCTTTAGTATTTAATGAATAAAAAAACGTTTTATTTTCAATAACTGATAAGCGCTTTTTAAAAAAACTATAAAAAATAATTGTTTTAAATTAACTGCTCCTTGTCATTTGTTTCGTCTAAATTGAAAACAATTAAAACATTCACTGAGGTATTAAAACTTACATACTTCAGACCATAGGATTTAGATGTGAAATGAATTCTTCATTCCGATTTTTCAACCTTTCGAAAACTCCACGTTTTCATCATCAGGATAAAGCCGTATGCAAAAAGTTCCTTATCAAACCATGTCAAGTATTTGTATGGATCCCTAATTCTCCCTTTTTTATTGTTCTTTAAGTTATCTTCATTGTAAATCAATAGCTTGCATGCATTTTATTGAGTGTTGTTCTTAAATTCTTAAATTTGTTTTTATTTTTTAAACCAGAAAAAGAAGAACGAGCAGAAGAATTAGGAAAAATAAAATTGCCTTGAAAGATGGATGACAACTTTGCCCAACACTTGACTGCAAGGCTCATTTTGTTCCTCAGTCTTGTCCCTTACCATATTGCTACAACTGTATTCTGAGATATTAAATTGAAGAAATTTAACCCTCTTTTTCCTATTACAGAACTAAGTTTATCTTTCGATTGCCTACCTGATGGTCAACCTATTCATGGTGTTCGTGGTAACGGATCTTCTCATTCTTCTGACAAAGGTTTATCTCAAGTGCCTCTTTCTCCTGCAGAGACGTCTATTCGCGTCAGGTCTAGGTCTCCTCAATCAAAACCTCAGCAACCTAACAAAATCATTACTTCTGCTATAAGACTTCCTTCTTCTGACGGAAGGGGATGTGGACTTGACCAACTCAACTTTATTCGACTTACGTCCTTTAACAAACCACACAAGATGTTTGAACTTCGAAGATACATTTTTCCTGCCAGCAATTTGATAAAAATAAAAATAGGAAACGGATATAAATATGTGTCAAGAAAAGAACATATTGTATTATCAGTTCCTAATGGTGACGTATTTGCAATATTGGAGAGTTACGAACAGCTTGGTGGACTCTACACATACGAGTGTTCCCACATAAGAAGGGCAAAAATAAACCTAAAAAGCGGTATGGTGTCTTTATTGACCCCAGAAGAATGTACACAAGCTCCAGTAGGTCGCCAGCGCCTAATCAACAATTATTTTAAAGTGGAGCATCTAAACGCAAGGGCAAACGATACTCGTGTCTTAAACTAATGATAAAGAAATCCAGGGTTATCTTAAGAATTTAAAGAATCAGGGAAATTTACCAATTCGCCGCTTTCAAGTTCACAAAATAAATCTCGGTTGTACTTTCTTTATCGTTTTACAGTCAATAAATAAAGAATTTTAAGGATATTATACCACAAAGTTCTGCAGAAAATCATTGAATGCAAATTATCAAATGTGCATTTCTGTTCATATTCTAATAGGATTTTGAACTTCTTGTATAAATTTTGAATGAGACATAAATTTACAATTGATAGAAAACTTCCGTAATTTTGTTGAGGTTAAACAAATCAATTGTGACTACAACTTCTCGAAATCGAACAGGCATTTGTTGAATAATGCTATAATTAATTTTAAACATTTCTATCTTGAGTATTAAATACTGAGCTTCCTTAAAAGATCCCTAGATAACCAATTAGACTTAATTTTGACTTGAACTCGGATGGCATAAAAGTTCTGCTAAAATGCTTCTCTGAATGCACAAAGAATAATTTTAAGCTTATATTATAATAGTGGAAAATTGAAATTACGCATCAAAAGCGTTGATAGTATTAATTAAAGCATTTCCAAAATGAAAAAATGGTCTATATTATTTTCAAATCCACAACATTGAATGAATTTTTAAATTATTGCTCTCCGTTGGCCCGGAAATACTTTTTTAGCTGACAATTTTTTCTGGTGAAAATTTAATTGTTTCTTGAGTAGTTTCCCTGTCAATTATAATCTTTAACTTCAATGGTTGCTTCCTATTATTATAAACCAACACTTTTGTATACTTTATAAACTAATACTTACTATTATTAATAATAATAATACTATATACTAATACTTTCTACTAGTATCGAAGACGTCGTAATCATTAGGGTTTGTCTACATTTATTTATAAATTACATTCGAGCAATTTTTTAAGAAATAAAAGAAAAATGAGTGTTTCATACAAAGTAACGGACAGAAAATCAGATCTATATTAGGTCAAGAATGCTATTTAGAAAATTTTATTATATCTTTTTTTGATGTTCCTTAAAGTCTAAAATCTTTATTTTAAATATTATTTAATCCTGTGGCTGTGAATTTAAAACAAGTCCGATTTAAAAAAAGATGCGAAAGTCAATTTTTACGTAAATCCAATATTTTTTTATTGATATTAGAATGTACAAATTTAAAAAAACTTAAGTTTCAACCGCTGAACACGTTATCCTTACTCTTTTTTAATTTTTTTGTCTTATTTTAAATGCTGTATGTGCTGTATGAGTACTAAAACGTTGATCATTATTTTTTATGAATACATTTTTTACTGTGAGTTCATAATAGTACAAATGAAAGAGACGAAAAAAATCAAAAAGAGAAGAAAGAGAATTTGGTTATGTTCTCACTTTTCTTTTCTCTTCGTCATTTTTGTCCCAATAAAAAAATAATTTTTTTTCTTTTCTTTTTTAGAAGAGAAAATGAAATGACTTTTTTTAAAATTGCAATGGGAGCAATATGTGGTAGTTATCTAAATTTTTTTCATTATATTCTTTATTTTATTTTCAGGGATTCTTCACATTATATGAAAATAATTATCCTAATACCATGAACTAGGTAATTTTTTTAATGATACATTTTATTTAATGTTATTGATCTAAAGCAATTTTAGAAAAACTTTCTTCCTAAATAAAAAGTAGAAAATGGCCGGGATTTAAAATAAATAAATTTTTGGAAATTATGCTTCAACTTCACGATATTTAAGGATAATTAGAGAGAAGCTGCTGAGAGAAAAATTAGTTCTTTTTCAATCTTTTATAATTGTCAGAATTTCTGAAGAAGGAATAAAAGCCTTACAGTATCTTAAATTTGTTTTAGAATGAGCAGAATAAAATATATTAATGAATATCCTATTTTTAACTTTAGGTTAAACTTTACAATTAACAATTAAAAGCCTGAATATATAATTAATAACCTAACTTAAAATTTACAAAACAAACAAAATTTTAAGATGTTATTTTGCTGCATGTTGCTACTATGAATTGTGATATGGTTTCTTTTTTAATGTTTTGATTTTGAATAAACTCAGTTAAATCACTTTTTTTTGTATTATTAATCTGTTTAAGGATACACAATTTTTTAGTTTTGACTTGTACAATCAAAGAAGGCTAATTTTTAATTTTCAAAACTTTAAATTTAGATTTTAAGCATGGCGGTATAGAACTAGATAAATAGAATTTTATTCGCAAATGGGTTTACTTTCGTGGAACTTATGTGGTCCCATCAGAGTTACTTGAGCCTTATTAGCTTTTCTGGTGTGTGCCTGCGTTCATTAGTCTATCTTATAAGTGATCGACAAGTAGTTGGAAAGACAAAAACCAAGGAGTCCTTGGTGTGATAGTTGGTATGCCAGCTATCGTATTAAGGGAAGAAAAAAGGAGACAATCACCTTGTCACGAGAGCCGGTATGCCGCCTGTCTGGCGTAATAAGAGAAAAGGAAAAGGAAGGGGAAAGGATATGCTTGTGGGAGAACGAAGTGCTCGTGGAGTGGAGTCGTCACAGCCGGAATACCGGCTGTGAGTTGGTAAGCGAAGCTCAATATCAGTTGGAAGAATAACTCTTTGTTATTATCATGTAGAACGTCTCTTTTCTTCATTAGTAACTATGATCCACAACCTGCCACGTAGCTTGTTGCGCACAACTGGATTACCAGGCTGTTCTTTGCTGCTGCCAGGAATGCCTAGCTGCAGCGGATCTGCATATTTCCGCTTGTTTACAGCCTTTTATAGCCACACTCCCGGAGAGTTTCACGGGATGTCGCGTGGAGAGGGCAGAATCGAGTGGAGGGAGGTGCGTGCGCCGAGTTGCACTGGCGTCGTAGTCGCGGCACCTTCCTTCACTCGGCCCCGCTACTCCGTTGGTGCGTGACAGTGTGGCTTTACATTAAGGTCTAAAATGTAACGTGGTTGACCTCATTACTATCGGTAAACACGTGTCTGAAAAGATGAAATCCATACATTACGTGAAGGTTTTTTAACGCATAATATTATTATATGGATTTTCTAATATTTTACCGCTTAAGCACATATAACATAACTTTAACTTTTTTTTTTAATCCATATGTTGTTGCTGGTAAGTCAACTAAAATCTCTTATAAATCCAAATTTAACTCTTTTTTTTTTAAATTTATCTTTTTGATTTGACGATTCACCTGCTTTAGTAGAATTTTTACTTTACTTGGACAAAACTGTGACTGTTTGGTTAAAAATATAACAATCTTGTTGAAAAGTCAAACTTTTTGTTCCAAAAATCTTCTATTTAGCAAAAAATTAACTTATTGGTTACAATTCTTATTTTGGTGTTGAAGAGTGAATATGTTTTAGAAGAAATTTCATATTTCTTAACTAAAACTGCAACTACTCGTTTAAAAATACAAATCTTTTCTAAAAATTTTCTTTTAGATTTCAAAATTCACTTACTTTAGTAGAAATAGCATTTTTCTTCGATAAAAATACAATTATTTCGTTAAAAATTGAATAATTTTATTGAAAAGCCTTAATTTCCTATTGAAAGTTCAGCTACTTTTTTTAAATTTAATTATTTAGTAAAAAAATTGCTGGTTTACATGTGATCTTTTGGCATTTAAAACAGAACTAAAATCCTTTATGGACGAAAATTCCACTATCTTAAAATCAATTTTTTGTTAAATTAAAAACTTACCTGCTTTAGCAGAAATTATACATTTGTTTGATAAAAATTCAACTTTTTGGTTGAAAATTAAACTTTTTTGTTAAAAAGTCATAGCTTTTGCTAAAAAATTCTACTGTTCTGTTGAGGATTTAATTATTTCCTACAAAATTTTACTTTCTTGAAAATGTATAGTTTATTGTTGAAAGATAAACAGAAATCTTTTTTGGAAGTGTCCAGTTGAACATTTAATTATTTTAGTTAAAAACTCATGTCCTGTTGAAAATTAATTTTTAAACTCAAGTTTAATTGTTTTGACTTGTAAATTAATCTGCCTAAATGTTTCTTGATTTTTTTATCTTTTTTAATTTAAAATGCATGTATTTGATTGAAAATTCTTTTTTATTTATTCGGCAGCTTAAGCCAAAGAAACCTTTCAAGGATCCTATGTTACAAATAAATTTATATTTTGACCTGAACAAAAAAATCTGTATATTTACATCATTCAAAATCTGCGCGCTAGCAGTGACCAATGGGGAAGTAGGCGCGACGCAAGCGCAGTTTAAAAAGTTTCCAGGATTGGGAACACGGTTGGTGACTTACGAAGAAAAGTTTCTTGCATATGAATAAGCCTTTATATTTACAAGCTTGTTACATAATCCGAAAATGGTATTTATCAATTATGATAATGTATTTATTAAAAAAGTACAAAAAAAAAGAAATTTTCTGACGGAGTCGAAACTTTTGCGAATATATAGCACTTAATTCGCGTCTTCATGGCATTCAAGGGATTGATTAAATTGACGGAATTGGAGGAATTTATGAGTTTAAACAAAAATGTTGAAATTCACGAAATTGACGAAATTTCCGGAATTCACGGAATTCATGGAATCCACGGAATGTAAGGAATTCCAGAAATTCATGAAATTTAGGAAATAGTACAATTCACGGTATTTATGGAATTATATAAGTACTACGAATTTCTAGAATACCATAACTCCACTGAATTCCGTTCTTTCAGTAGTTTCATGAATTCTTTACGAATTCATCGTGATTTCCATGAACTCCTCGAATTATCTGAATGCCACGAATTGCCTAAATTCTGTCAATTCCGTGAATTATATAAATTCTATGAATTTCCTCAGTTCCATGAATTCCTTGAATTCGTTAAATTCTGTGTTAACAGACAAATTTCGCGAATACCTCGAATTCTACGAATTTCGCTAATTCCATAATATCAGAGATTTTCGAAAATTCCATAAACTCAACGAATTCTTTGAATTCCGTGATTTCCATGATTTCCATAAATTCAATGAATCCGGAAAATTTCATGAGTTCCCTGAATTCAATAAATTCGATTAATTCCGTCAATTCCAAAAATCCAGAGAATCGCGGGATTAAAGTAAATTCCTTGAATTTTAGCAATAAATAGAATTCCATTAATTTCTTCATTTATATTAGTTCCATAAATTCCATGAATTTCTTAATTTTCAAAAATTCCATGAATCCCGAAAATTCCATTAAAATGCAGAGAATCGCGTGCTTTAAGTAAATTTCTTGAATTCCATTATTGCCTTGAATTCCGTGCATTTCTTCATTTTCGTCAGTTCCATAAATTCTGCGAATTTCTTAAATTCCGTGAATTGTCTTAATTTCAAAAATTCCATGAATTCCATGATTTGAATAAATTCAATGAATCCGGCAAATTTTATGAGTTCTCTGAATTCCATAAATCCGATTAATTCCGTGAATTCCGAAAATGCAGAGAATCGCGTGCTTTAAGTAAATTTCTTGAATTCCATAAATTCAAAAAATTCCATGAATTCAATGATTTCAATAAATTCCATGAATCCGGCAAACATTATGAGTTCCTTAAATTCCATTAATTCGATTAATTCCGTCAAATCCAAAAATCCAGAGGATCAGGTGATTCAAGCGAATTCCTTGAATTTCATGAATTCCTTGAATTCCGTGCATTTCTTCATTTCCATTAGTCTCATAAGTTCCATGAATTTTTTAATTCCAAAAATTCCATGAATTCCATGATTTCAATAAATTAGATGAATCCGAAGAATTTCATGAGTTCCCTAAATTCTATATGTTTGATTGATTCTGTAAAATCCGAAAATCCAGAGAATCATGTGATTCAAGTATGTTCCTTGAATTCCATCAATGTCTTGTATTCCGTGCATTTCTTCATTTCCATTAGTTCCATAAATTCCGTGAATTTCCTAAATTCCAAAAATTCCATGAATTCCATGATTTGAATAAATTCAAAGAATCCGGCGAATATTATGAGTTCCCTGTATTCAATAAATGCAATTAATTCGGTGAATTCCGAAAATGCAGAGCATCGCGTGATTTAAGTAAATTCCTTGAATTCCGTGCATTTCTTTATTTCCATTAATTTCATAAATTCCGTGAATTTCTTGAATTCCATAAATTCCATGAATTCTTTGAATTCCAATAATTCCATGAATTTCATAAATTCTTTGAATTCCATGAATTCCTTGAATTCCATGAATTCCTTGAATTTCATGAATTCCTTGAATTCTATGAATTCCTTGAATTTCATGCATTTCTTTATTTCTATTATTTCCATAAATTGCATGAATTTCTTAAATTCCAAAAATTCCATGAATTTCTTGAATTCCGTGAGTTTCGTAAATTCCATGAGTTTCGTAAATTCCCTTTATTTTGTAAATTCTATGACTTATACAAATTCCATAAATTTTGTGAATTCCTGCATTTTTGTAAATTCCGCGTAGTCCGTGAATTCCGTGGATGTCATGAATTCCATTAATTTCGCTAATTCCAGTAATTTGTTGAATTTGATAATTTTCGTCAGTTCCTTGTGCAACATTTTCGTTTTACGAAATGCTCTAATACGTTTATTAAAATGCTGTATTGTGCAAGTATTTTTCAAGAAAAATAACAATTAAATTCCACAGAGTTAAACAGTTGTAAATTTATGCTTAGATTAAAAGCTAAGTAACATATGAACAATAAACGTATTATGTTCGGCAGTTTTTATTGTATTATTCTCCTTTCTGTAGAAAAAATGAACGTTGAGTTTTTACACCTAAGTTAAAATTAATATCACTTATATAAATTTTAACGAATTTAGTGGTGCAATCTTTTTTTTTTTTGTAAATGACTCTTATTGAAAGTGAAGCTCGTTAATTGCTCTTTCATCCAGTCGAAAAAATGAGGTTCGAGCATAATCTGGACATCACTTTGGCAATCATCCTTACTTCTATTGGTGAATACAATTAAATTAAATTAACTAAAAGAATGAAATAATAACAAAAAATTAATTTAATTAATAATTAATTTAATAATTCCTTTTTCTTGTCGCTCCACTAGTAGTAGGTAGACTTCAATTTTGAGAAAATTTTTTTGCCTTCTGATAAGATAAGGTTTGAATTTCAATGTGATGGAGAATTTTCCTGAAAAATAGTTAAATTTTGTATAAAAATTTAATCAACCTAAATTGAATAGAATTTTTAACAGGGGAGATACATTTTTAAATCATCACGATAAATTGTTAACCAAAAAGTTGCATTTTCAACCAAGAGCGATTTCTTAGGCCAGAAAGAATAAAAACTCAACTGCTTTGTTGAATTTTTATTTAAAAAAGACGGTTTTTTTACAAAACCAGTTTTTGTATTTAAAAAATAGTAAAAAGGCGCGCGAAAAAAGAGAAGGAAGGGGATTTGAAAGTTGCTTTCTTTCTCTCTCCTCTCTTTTTGTATTTTAAGTTTTGCTATTTGCATGGGGAGATTTAAGATTGTATTGTCCAAATTTTATCGTTTGATTCTTCATTTTTTTAATTTCTAAGGATTTCGTAATTAATATTGAATACTGCATGCTGAATAGGAATTAAAATTTTCTTTTATTTTTTTATTCCGGGAAAATGTGCAAAGTTGGAACAACGATTTTGAGAATATAAAAATTAAATTAATAAAAGACGAGAAAAAATATAAGGAAAGGGATTTAAATTTTTTCCTTTTTTTTATTTGGCTGTTTTAAACTTAAATGTGGATATTTAAAAGCGGTTTGAAAATAGATCGTTATTTTCTTTTTTTCCTTATTCCGAATAATCATTCCTGATCTTTTTTTCTTGTTTTGTTATAAATATATCATTTTTGATCTTATAGTCCTTAATTTTTTTTTATTTCCGACAAAATTTATTATCTTTTTCAGCAATTAATATTTTTTTAACAAAGTTACATAATTTTCTATATGGATAGCCGCTTATTTTAATAATTTCGTTTTTACTTACTTTTTTCTTGTATTACGATTGAAATGACATTTTTGTTTCCCAAAAGCTTCTTATTGCACTTTTTTATTAGCAATAAAGATTTTTTTTAATTTCGGCTTCCTTTTGCCATATATCAATCAAAAAGAATAATATTCTGAGCTTACATTTTTTAAAAAACTTTTAATATCATCATTACTATATTTTGCAATTAGCTGCCATATATCGAGCTGCTGAAACATTGTATGTTATTTAAAAAAATGCATCCATTAAAAAATGTTTTGTGCAATATAAGTCAGCCTTCAAAATTCAATGAAAATAAACTCTCCTTTATAAAATAAATGTGTTATAAATTTTTTCATAGTCTGAAATCAAAATTTACATATATCTTATAGTGCCGAACATCAATATCGGATGGGTGATCCAGTTTTCGTTCTAAATTACAACACCTGCTTTCTGATTTTTTCTAACTTCATTATTCAAAAAACTGCTAGACAGTGAACAAAAATAAATAAATTGAACATTTATAAAAATTGCCCAAAGGCCCAGTACTTTCACAAACACGTTTAAAAACTAATTATTCAATCAAAAATAAAGCTCTGAACAAATACTTACCAACGACCTTAAAAAGTTTGTTTCGACAATTATTTATAAAGATACTCATACTTGAATGATTACTTATTTAAAATACAAGAAATTTTATAAAAATTAATTTTAAATCGCGCGCAAAGTGCAGCCAACCGGCGCACAGTCCTAAACTAATCGCAGTAGCACAGGGCGCCAACATTAGCATTACTTGATATAATCCTGTCTTTCATGTTTCAGACCTAAGTTCACCTTTCGATTGTCTACCTAATGGTGAACCTATTCCTGGTTTTCATGATGATGGATCTTCTTCTTCCCCTGATAGACATTTACCTCATAGGCCTCATCTTCCTGCTGGGTCATCTATTCGCTATAGGTCCAGGTCTCCCCCTTCAGGACATCATCCTTCTCACAAGGCCATTTCTCCGGCTTTAATGCTGCCTTCTTCTGACGGAAATGGATGCAGACTTGAACAACTTAACTTCATTCGTCTTATGTCCTTTTGCAAACCGCACATGATATTTGAACTTCGAAGATACACTTTCCCTGCCAATAATTTGATCAAAATAAAAATAGAAAAGGGATATGGGTATGTGCCAACTCACGAACAAATTGTATTATTATCATCTGATGGTGACGTGTTTGCAATATTGGAGAGTGTCGATATTTTTGCTGGACTATATACATATGAGTGTTCCCAAATAAGAAGGGCGAAAATAAACTTGTCTAGCGGATTGATCACCGTTTTGACACCAGAAGAAATACGTCAAGCTCCTGTAGGTAGCCAGCGCCTAATCACCAACCATTTTAAAGTGATGCATCTACATCGATGTCTAAATAAGACTCATGAATAAAGTTGTTTCAATTTAAAAGAAAGCTTTTAATATTATAGGCTACCATTGACCTTTATAATTTGGTGAATCGGTATTCTCTTTTTTCAGGGCTTTTACCACCTTAACGAATGCACGCGAGTTAACTCAGGTCAGCTTATTTTCCGGTTAATATTTAATTGTATCTTCGGTAATTTTTTTACAACTTAAATTTTTTACTTTAAAGCCTACTTTTTATTATTATATACTTAATACTTTACTTTATATTAGTCTGGAAGATGCCGCAATTATTAGGTACAGCCTTTTTAAAAATTTTCTCACATGTTTAGTTAATTTAAAAAAATATTATGTTCTTGATTTCTAATGTAACTTTCAATGATAAAAACGAGCATTACTTTAGACATTATGCAATAGGTTATTCTTTGAATCTTGTATTATTTGAACTATAATTGGTATATGGCAATTTTAGAGAAAGTTTAGTGTTTAAATAACAGTCAAAAATTACTAGTACTTAAAATAACAAACATTCCCCTCCTCTTTGGGACGCGTGAATCTACCTACTGCCTAGTCTGTGAATTAATTTTCATTACCTAAGCAGAAGATAGATTCGGA